>BDUI01001309.1:81257-94429 GCA_002335545.1 Apodemus speciosus
GGCAACACAATAATGACTGAGACATTCTTTTTCCATCTCATCACTCATAAAACTGTGAGTAGTATAGACTTACAAGTCCGTACCAGAGTTGTCATTTCAATGATATAAAATGGAAGTTGCTGTATCTATACTTGTGTATTAAGTATAACACATGCATACTTGTAATTGTTATAGTCGCTGCCAACCATGCAGCAACTTTTGATTTCTTTGATTAAAAGTTAGGGATTCCTGGCTCTTAGTGGGCCTGCCTCAGCATCAGAACCTGGTGCACATGTGTTGGCTCTTTCACAGCCACACAGCAATTAAGTAATGTAATTCATCTTTCTTATGCTATATACAAACGAAGGTTTGTCTTCCCTGCATCCGGTTATTGAAAATGTCTTGCAGAAATGCTTCCCATCAGGGAGTTGGCAACAATTCTGAAATCTGGCTTCTGACAGAAATGGATCCTCTAAGGAAAGAGTTGATGCAGAATTATAATTTTATGTTCCTGACTCTATCATATTATTTTGAAATGTAGGATATTTGTTGAAACTGATCCTGGTACGCTAACAATGCAGAATTTTTCTTTTCTTCATTCTTTTTCAAAGACACCTTCCAGGTACTATTTTATTCTTCCATTTATGTGACAACCTTTGATGGGATATCTTCCCCCCCAATACAAGTTCTGTGATAGATTAGATGATTGCAGAAGAAAATTCAAAAATTGCTACTTCTGGGATATTTATACTCTATTTATGTGGTCATCACATTAATCAAAAGCAAACACATCTTGGTGGCTTTAGGAGTATGCCTATCAGCAGCATTGATGACCAGATTGACAAGGGAGGTTTGCCCCCAAGTTCCTTATTTAGTGTCATAAAGCAAAGCAGGAGGAGGATAGAAGCTTTGAGTGCAGCAACCTGGTACCCTGGTGACCCCGGAATTCGCTAAAACCACACTCACCCAGTGTTCTCGCTCTTCATTAACTAAAATCCTAAAACATGGGAAAGAGAACATCAGAGTGCRGCAACAGATCTTATCTTCTTATTGTTAGAGTGAATTGAGACGTCCAGAGATAGAACTCACTAGAGTACTAATTATGTATAATTCTAATCAATGAAGGCAGGTGAAGATATCCATAATATTGAGTTGTGTTTTGACCTACTGAGTAAATCTCTTGATTATATCTGAATACATGGGTCTGTAACCTGCATACCCCCTTTCATTGCCCCCATTAGTCATTCTGAGCTAGCTGCTGAAACATGAGATCTAGAGGAGCCTTCTCAGACAGGGKTTGGCTTCCCTATTTAGCTCAATTTAGAAATCAGGTGTCACTTACAGTCACTGCTCATCTGCCTTCCATTTTCAAATTATCCTTGCTTGAAAGAATAAATTCTCCTTGTGTTAACYTCATTGTTGGCCATTTAACTTGATAACTTGTGGGCTGGTGCACATTTCACCCGGAACTATTTGTGACATAATGATATGAAGGGTAAACTTTATTACAGTGCTGTATAGAAAGCAAAGTCACTCATAATGTTGTTACAAAGAAATATATACATATTATATTTCATACTTTGCATCTTTACATATATGGTTGTTATGAGTTTTTGTCTTTCTTGTTTGTTTAAATGGGCATGGGTTCTGCTTACTATTAAGATATCACTGGTTGCCAATGCAGCCATACCTACAATGCACAACAGGAATGCAGTAGGTGCTGTGTGAATACTGTACAAAGTAGATGATAAAGGAAGCTCCACTTTAGGGTAGAACTTCATGCTGAAATTCATATTTTAGTCTAATACTGGGCATCATACTCCTTATGCTTTATGATGCTATGATGTCTACTTTTTTTGTAAAAGTTAGATTGATAAATGAAAACTTAAATATTGTTATGGAAAACTTATCTTCAAAATTGTTTATATCAAGTCACCCAATTTGCTTTCTCCTTGATATTTATATGTTTTGTATGTTGAACAACTTGAAATATCAAATTCCCTTATAAGTGCATGTAGTTTTCTTTAAATGTTCAAGACTGAGAGAAGAAATATGACTTTTCCTATCAAGTGTAGAAAACCTGTGTAAATCATAGGTTGCATTATTAACAGGGATTATACCTGAAGAAATTTAGGAACATTTTCTAATCTTGAGAGTAACTGCTTTGTTAGGTGCTGTATATCTCACACACATTAATAGACTTTCAGCACTTTCCTACATTTGCATTGTTCCTACAATTTGCATTGTTCCTACAAAACCAGCTGACAGACAGCTGCCAAGTTGTTGGTATTTAACAATAGAGAACCAAAAGGTAAACCACAGGCCCTCTATCCTAGCGTGCTCCAGACTGGTCTTCACAAGCATGAGACTAACAACAGCACCGCTCCAGGGAGCTCTGGCTTCCTGTCATGACCACACTGCTGGGGATCACGTAAGTTCTGGGGGTGAAGCAGACAGGCACATGCTCAGGCAAGTTGATTGGATGTGTAAAGGGGGTCAGGATTACAGAGAGGAAGGAGAAAGAGTTAAGAGGACAAGAAAAAGGACACAACCAAGCACTGGCATCCAAAATTGGCTCCTTGTATTGCTGGCTGAATATGGTGATGGTGTTGGGTCACAATAACAGTTGGAGAGCAAGCCCAGCGACCATAATTCTATTAGGAACTTGGTTGTAGCTAGCTCTAATTATATTGCTTTAAAAACAGTTCACTTYYCTACAGTAAAGAATACTTTTGATTTGAATGTTATTTTATTTTAAATACAATAGTTGCAACCCTGTTTAAATGTATTCTGTAAGGCTCTGTCATTTACTTTTAAAATTCTAATTGATGATATTAAAGATTTAGGAGCATCAGGACAATGCTGGTCTTTATTAGAATAGAACTTTCTGGCAAAGGCTCCACTTGCAGTTTATTTAAGTTCCARTGTACTAATAAAGCAGGCTGGCTTTTAGCAAATGTATCAATGTGCCTTCACTTTTGATCTGAGACTCTTTTTAGTTTCCTAAGCTTCTAATTTACAGAGAAGAATCAGAATTAAAATGATCAGRGAGTCACATATAGCTGAGAGAGGAAGACAAAACAATTGAAAGCATTTTTCCTTTATTATGTTGGTTTTTTTTTTTTTTTTGCCTGTTTGCAAGCCTTTTCTGTACAACTAAAATATATGCAGAGGGGCCACCTCCTTTAATAACATTTTTTTCTGACAATAAAATAATCTTATGAGCAATTGACTTCTCTTCACTTGTAAGTCTCTGTAGATTAATGTTTGCTACTACCTAATGAGGCAAATTATGAAGCTTACTTATCAATTTTTCAAAGTTGCCATGYGGTAATCATTGAGGTATCTCTTTCCTGAGTTATTATCTATTTGTCATGGATATAGCCAAACATGCAATTCTTACATGACTTAATAATAAGGCTAACAGAATAACCATTAGGGATAAACCTTAAGAATCAAACCTATATAAATACTATAGTTGCAAAATAAYCAGAAATGAAAATTTAAACTCTAAACCTTTTCGGGTAAGCTATATACATGGTTATTTTCCAGCTATGTAAACCCCACAGTTACCGCAGTGGCCRTCACCCTGTGAGACGAAGGGTTGACTGAGTTCAGACTAGTAGCAAAACATTTTCATGAGCTGCATATCACTGTATTTAGGTTTTTGTTCTTTGGTGGTTTTGTTGTTATTTGTTTGTTTGTTTGTTTCTGTAGAAACTTACCAGATGATGGTAAGGATTGGGAAAGTTAATGCATCTAATTAATGAGGTAAGATAGTTTACAATAGGCAAAGCAAACCCCTTTTTAAAAACTGTTATCAAGCCAGGCGGTGGTGGCGCAGGCCTGTAATCCCAGCACTTGGGAGGCAGAGGCAGGTGGATTTCTGAGTTCGAGGCCAGCCTGGTCTACAGAGTGAGTTCCAGGACAGCCAGGGCTATACAGAGAAACCTTGTCTCAAAAAAACCAAACCCATAAAACCAAAATAAATAAATAAATAAATAAACCTGGTATCTAAACATTGCATAGTATAAAACAATATATTTGGGAGATATATTCTCAGGGGAGTAGGAGTTGGCTTTATATCACTAATGTCTACACAAACACACACACACACACACACACACACACACACACACACACACACACACACACACACACACACACACACAAAACCAGGAAAGAGCAATTGGGTTATCAGACAAAAGGAATATATTAAGAGTCAAATGAATAGCATTTAAATCCAATGGGTCTTACTTAAAATTTCCAATTCTTTAAAATTTGAACCAAATGGAGGTGGAGAGATGGCTCAGAGGTTAAGAGCATTTGTTGCTCTTGCAGGAGACCTCAGTTCATATCTAAAAACCCAAAAGGCATCTTACAACCCTCATGTTCCATGATATGTGACACATTTTTAAAACTTCCTTGGGCACCAGTCACAAACTTGGTGCACAAATACATGTGTAGACAAAACACCTACTCACATAAGGTAAATAAAAATCAAGTCTAACCACATGACAACATTTATGGGATAGAAGTTTATACAACAATTTTGATAAACAAAACAACAAGCAAATCCAATGTTCTTCCTCATCAAGAGGAAGGAGGCACACTGTTGTCATTGACAGGATCACATCAGCATGACAGGATCGTATCAGCATGAACTGGAAAGATCTCTCTGTGTCCAAAACAAATGCAGACCTGAATGATTTTCCCTCTTGGAAACTGTTATTTCTTTTTTTCTCTAAAACTTGTGCTTTAAATAGAACTTCCATGGKAAAAAATAAGAATGTGTTAATTTAAGAGATGCCTGGRCTATTGAGAACATGTTGGGCATTTATGAGAAACTAGAGATGGTCAAAATAAGCCATTTCAAAATTTTCTCTTTTTAAGTTTGATGACAATGTGAAATACACTGTGTCAGTGTTTGCTTTTATTAAAGCAATTAGCAACATCATTTTCTTTCAATTTTATTTCATTTTTTGAGACAAGGACTTTCTAAATGATTTATTTTTATTATATACATGTGCATCTATTTATGTCAATGTACACGTAAGWACCAGTACCTAGAGGACAGAAGAGGCTAACAGATACTCTGGAGATAACACAGGTAACCACTGGGCACTGAACTCCACATGTCTAGAAGAACATCAATGCTTTTATCCAGTGGGCCATCTTTCCAGCTCCAGAGACAAGGTCTTACATATCCTGTACTATTCTCAAACTCCCTGTGTGGCTGAGGATGACACTGTACTTCTGATTGTCCTGTCTCCAAACTCTCAAGTGCTAAGATTACAGGTATATTCACCATGCTCAGTTTTATATGATCGTGGGGACCAGACTGAGGGATTTCTATATGCTTTAGGTAGAGTGTCTGCTAGCATTTTTCCTAAATCTTTGACAATATTTACCCTCATGTAAGAATAGCCCCCAATACATAGATCAGCTCTGTGAAAACTATCTCCAGCCTCATGGATCTTCAGTGCAGAAGCCCATTCACGTATGTCTAAAATGTCCTTAGAGCAGACTATTAAGTAGGTATTGAGTCACTGAAATTTACTTTTCATAGTCTAAAACTACCATGTGAGTTTACTGAGAATGGTGATTCACTATCTCAATAAGAAATCTGGCTACTGCTCAGCATCTGGAAGTGCTGTAAAAGACACCCTGTGTGTGAGCATGCAGAGGTGCCTGTGAGCTTTCGTGTGTGTGTGTGTGTGTGTGTGTGTGTGTGTGTGTGTATCTGTGCATATGCTCGTGTTTGTGAGCACAAGCTTCCAGGACTTCCAAAATCCAGGCAATGGTCTTTTATCAAAGCATCTTGGGTGCTGAGAGCAGTAGATTCAGCTTCAAAAAACTATTATTCTTGCAAAAAAATAAATTCTCCTTGTGTTAACTTCATTATTGGCTTGATAACTTGTGGGTACTTGGAACTATTTGTGACATAATTATATGAAGGGTAAAGTTTATTACATGCCCACCAACACAAACACACATAAACACAGACACAACACATACATAGACACAACACACACAGAGACACATACAGGCACACACACCAATACAACAAACACAGACAGAAATATGGACAAGCACACAGACATAACACACACACAGATACAGGCATGCACATCAACACAGACACACACACAGACACATACAGGCACACACACCAACACAACAAATACACACACAGATACAAACAGGCACACAGACACAACACACAGAGACACAACACACACAGATACAGATATACATACCCACACAACACACACACACAGACACTACACACAGATACAGACAAGCACACACACATACACATATATAGGCATGCATATCCATACAACACAGAACACACACACACACTTAGCATACACAGATACAGACAGGCACACACACAACACACACAGAGATACACCACACACACAGATACAGACAGGCACACACACACACACACACACACACACAGGTACAAGCATGCATACTCACACAACACACACAGAGAGACACCACACACAGAGATACAGACAGGCACACACAGAGAGACATAACACACATAGATATAGGCATGCACACCAGCACAACACACACACACACACACACACACACACACACACACACACACACACACTCCCTTTGCTGCAGCAGCAGACTCCATCCCAGTCGTGTCTTGGAAATACATCTACTCTAATATCCTGCTCCAGCCTCAATTTTCTGTCTTTCCAATTATAATTTTCTTAACTCTCCTCTGCCTTATTCTGTCCCTTTGAGACAAAGCATGGAAAAGTTAATCTTTCCAACAGAGACGATGAAAAAGGAGTTTCAGAGGAGATGTCGGTCATCCTGTTCCTCTCCCCAGTCTCTCTTGTACACAGTAAACGGGAAACACAATGCTCACTCACTTACCTCCACTTACAGTCTGCTACTGCAGGGCTCTCTTCTTATCTTGACGAAGAACAAGCAAAGAAGCAACCATGGGCAGGCAGGTTTTCTTGTGTTCTACTACAAACAACAGAGTCTGAAAATAAAGGCTTGGCATAGACTGACTTAACATAACAGAGGCTCCGAGTGTTACGAAGAGAACACTGAAGCAYGTCRGGGTCCATGGATATTTCTTTCAGTTTCTCTGAGGAAGGTTCTTAAGTATCTCTACCTAGTCTCTCCTGCACTGTGTGGAAGGCTAGCCTTAGGTTCCTGAATTTCCTCCATCTACCAGGGGCTGAGTCACAAGTGTGCACTTCCACATCTGGCCCACAGTAGATATTTCCCAACCGGGTACAATCTCCTGTAAAACTGAAATTTTCAACATTTTCTGACAAAGACTTTTCCTATACAGAGCTTTCTCTACAGCTGTTCTCTGCCTACAGACAGTAAAAACAGAAAGCAGAAAGTAAGTAGTGGTATTTAAGCCTATAGAAGTGAAATTTATTATCTTTTAGGATTTATCTTACTAGTCTTACTTATTGACTCAAGTTTATATTACTTTAGAGGAATAAAAGTATTTATGTATAAAACAATCCCATCCTAGTTGCAATCAGTTAATTAACATTAAAGATCATCAAC
Organism: Apodemus speciosus; assembly: GCA_002335545.1. NCBI lineage: Eukaryota > Metazoa > Chordata > Mammalia > Rodentia > Muridae > Apodemus > Apodemus speciosus. Next base: position 88,800 of record BDUI01001309.1, read on the forward strand.
GACAAAGTCCTTCAATATTTTTAGAATATGATTGTCACATACCCCAGGTAAGATTTTGTAGTCCAAAAAATAGTGTAAGGACATTATACATAATTGAAGTMAAAAAAGAAAGGAATACTTGAAAAGAATTTTCATCAATTTAAGTCTGAGCATTTCTTTACACACAAGCAAAACTCGGTGACTGTGTATCAAGAGTTTCAGAATTTTCTCAGATCCAGGGACTCTTGGCTTTTTGTTACTGTTGTTAAATGGGATTGATTTATTGGTTGACTTTCCTTCAATAGCTCTCAGCACGTGTAGAACCATTTAGCAAATCTGCRTTATTTCAAGAATCAACTAAGGTCATCCTTCTTATAGACTGAAACAACATGGAATTCCAGCCATTCTTCCCTGAGCTAATGTTCACTGGCTATTGTATTCTTAGTGGCCTTATTATTTCTTTTAAGACAGCACATTGGGTAAAGTCCATTAATTAAGAGAGATTATTTTAATGCAATATCACGAGCATTAGAATTTATTTTAATAAAATAAGAAGGAAATARAACCAGCATGTATATTAGCAAGGCAGGGTTGGGGGTAGCTTAAGGAAAACACTTGTGCAAATGCCAAAAGAAGTCACATGATATCTCCCATAAACATGTAAATATTATGAAACACTAGTATTTATCTGTGTAGACTGAGCTGAGGACCTTCAAGTCATTAAGGAATCATACATGATTCCTTAAGGGAGGTATCAAAGGGGTGCTTCCGTTTCAGGGCTGTGGMCACTGAGAAGGATGTGTTTTATCCTTAAATAAAACCGGTTCATGATGAATTGGATTTCTCCTGCTGTAGTCACTCGCAGAGCTGCAGGACATCTGTGTCTGTGTTCTGTCCACTGATCCACCTAATGGTGGCGAGCTGCGAGACTGTGAAGTACAGCCTGGCCACGACCACTGGTGACTGACNTTATTTCAAGAATCAACTAAGGTCATCCTTCTTATAGACTGAAACAACATGGAATTCCAGCCATTCTTCCCTGAGCTAATGTTCACTGGCTATTGTATTCTTAGTGGCCTTATTATTTCTTTTAAGACAGCACATTGGGTAAAGTTCATTAATTAAAGAGAGATTATTTTAATGCAATATCACGAGCATTAGAATTTATTTTAATAAAATAAGAAGGAAATAGAACCAGCATGTATATTAGCAAGGCAGGGTTGGGGGTAGCTTAAGGAAAACACTTGTGCAAATGCCAAAAGAAGTCACATGATATCTCCCATAAACATGTAAATATTATGAAACACTAGTATTTATCTGTGTAGACTGAGCTGAGGACCTTCAAGTCATTAAGGAATCATACATGATTCCTTAAGGGAGGTATCAAAGGGGTGCTTCCGTTTCAGGGCTGTGGMCACTGAGAAGGATGTGTTTTATCCTTAAATAAAACCGGTTCATGATGAATTGGATTTCTCCTGCTGTAGTCACTCGCAGAGCTGCAGGACATCTGTGTCTGTGTTCTGTCCACTGATCCACCTAATGGTGGCGAGCTGCGAGACTGTGAAGTACAGCCTGGCCACGACCACTGGTGACTGACYGGAAGGGCACAAGGTTAGAYGTCTAAGCACACATCTACTCTGTTAGAACAAGCCACAGTTTTGTCTRGAAAAATACAAGCATTGGTTTCATGACTGATTTGAAGTTGTAATGGATGGATTATTCTGCTCACAACATTTATGATTTTCATTTTGATATTGAAGAGCTGAATTTTCAGTCATTTCCCTAAATCATCAGTACATGTGAAAAAGTAGCCCTGGGTTCAACCAGATGACACAAGATACAGTCTGGAGGAAATTCTAGTAAGAGTATCATCCCTGAGACTTTACTTTAATTCTTGTAGGTGTGTGTGTGTGTGTGTGTGTGTGTAAAATAGTGTGTGTGTGTAAATATAAGAGGTGAATGTTTCATATAGACTCAAGTCTAAGACAAAGAGTGAAGTTCTGAGTGTAGAAGCCATGTGAGGAGCGAAGCTCACTTCCTAACTACATCCTACACAGACATGGGCTGAGCCCATCGTGTTCTTCCTTTCTCCACTGGCTTTCATACTTTTCTGGCAGTCAATATCACCTTCTGGTGCAAAACATTAACAAGCCAAGATTAAAATGCACATGAAGGAAGCAATGCTGCTCTCCCTATTTTTATATATTGCCTGCATTCAAGCATGTATAGTCTTTTCCACCTTACAGATGTGAGAGAGATAGGTAAACTAAGCCAAAGACACATGTTGCGTCTTCATTTAGCCTCCTCCCCATYATTCAAGTTATCTAAAACTCCAGAGGCAAAACTGTGCTGTTACTTGGGGAGGGGTCAATTACATATATAAGAGTAATATTCTAGAAACATATTTTAACATACACTGATTTCAGGTTGCAGCAAATGTGCAGCTGGTAAAACCAGWATAAATAACTAAGGCCAGAGAATAGACTAGGACATAATGTCTTCATCAGCAAAGCCACAAAGTTTCCAGATCAGAGAGTTTCTAGGAGAAGGCACCCATAGCTTCTACTGAACTAATGGATTTGGAATATATTAATCATGTCAGAAAGACAAATACAATTCACATCTAAGTCTACATAAACTTGTTAAGACAGTAAGTGCTCAAACTTTGAATGTTGRAACTTTAAAAAAATRACTAAAAATATTCAGGCAAACAAAATGGTCAATTCTTAGAAAATAGGAAGCTCACAAGATTTGGTAAGAGTGTTGGATAAGAACATATTAAAGAAATATGCAGGTGGAGTGTCTGCAGTGGATTCCCAAAAGGTGGGAGGTTACATGTAACACACCGGGGCTGGTGGTGCTCTGCCAGGTGGCCTTGTTCAAGTGCACAGCAATGGAACAACAGCAGAGGAGAACTCTGGGGTAGTGAGCCCTGTGGATTCCATTAAAGATCCCTCTCTCTAAGGCGAAAATACAATGGTCTTTCCCTAATTCTCTAAATAGTCAGCTATCCAAAGTAATAACTTAAATTTAAATACTCATTCATGGCTTTTAGAAGTCACTTGACCTTTGTCGTCCTAATCCATGATTCTGTTCATACAGGAAGTAAGGACGGAATATAAGACATTAAGACAAACACAAAAGAAGCCACCTCCCAGGTAAAAACCAGAAGCCCTTCCCATTCATGCAACTAAAATCACATAGAAGACCTACAGTATCCAAACTTGAGAGATGTAGATGCTACTCAAGTGTCCAATAAGGGGTGATGTGCACATGGCCCAAGGCTTAATTAAGGCCTTCTTTCTCTGCTCAATCGTCACACCTATTTTCAGAAGTAAAGGATTCCCGTTGTTAGTAAACTGTCTCTGTTCTCTGTCTAATATGTGTCTCTAGTGCAAGCCTTAGTCCTGGGATGAGAGCCACAAATGGGCACCCTCTAAATCCAGATCTGCAGGCAGACACTAAACATGCCTTTCTCTCCCATTTTCTTTACCCCCTTTTTTGGATATTGACCAAAGGCTTAAATGTGTATTCTCTGATTACTGGTCTCTCACTCTTTCTATGAAGTTCTAGTACCCCCTTCTACCATACACTGTGTACTGACTTTCATTGCTGAACTACYGGTGTTCTGGGATCCTAAATCAAAAAGGCTTGACATTCTCTCTTCCTCTTCACCGCCTCCCTCCTCCAGGAGCTGCTGAGAATTAGCTTGCTTGTTCTCTTGTTTCTCTCTCAATAAAATGGACCTTCTAAGCCAATTCGAAATTATTTTATTAATGAGATTGTCCTAGTTAAGGTTTCCATTGCTGAGAAGAGACACCAGGACCAAGGCATCTGTTAGAAGGGGCATCATTTAACTGGGGCTGGCTCACGGGTTTAGAGGTGTAGTCCATTAGCATCATGGCAGGAAGCATGGCAGCGTCCAGGCAGGCACAGAGCTGGAGAAGGAGCCAAGAGTTCTAATCTTGATCTAAAGGCAGTCAGGAGAAGACTGTCTTCAATGCAGCTAGGAAGRGGGTCTCAAAGCCCTCCCACAAAGTGACAAACTTCCTCCAACAAGGCCACATCTCCTAACAGTAGCACTCCCTGGGCCAGCATGTACAAACCAACACAGAGATCAAGAAACAAGGGGAGCCTCAGAGTCAACAGCAATGGCTAAGCTGCTAAACCTTCCCTGTTTCTTTTCAAAAAKTTGATGAGTGTTTTGTGYATGCATGTGTATGGGGAGTAGAGGTGCMTGTGTTTGTGACATTGGGGTCTTGTTCTGCCACTGCCCACTTTTTTCCTCTAAGACAGAGTTTCTCACTGAACTTGGGGCTCATGTTCTTTTATGTTTGTGGGTTTGGTTGTTTGTGTTTTGCCAGGAGGACTGACCAACAGTTCATCTTATTTTCCTATCTTGTCTGCTCAGTATTTTTCCTATGGATATTGGAGATCTATACTCAGATCTTCGTGAATATGCAGCAAATGTTCTTACTCACTAGTCCATCTCCTTCCTCTGTCAAATTTTTGTTTTCATACTAATTACTAATTATGGAAAGGGGGTTACAGTAATGTTTTTTAGTTAAAAAAGAAACAAATGAATAGCACTTTCAGTTCTGTGTTTTTAGATGGAAAGACTTTTAATACATTTTTTCCAGTGTTCTTAATGCATGTCCTGCTATGTCATGCAGGCTGGCCTAGAGCCTGCAGTCCTCCTGTCTTAGTCTTTCACAGTGATGGTGTTCATCATCATTCTGGATAGAACTGTTCCTCCTGTACACTTTTGAATGCAATACTCAGATTGGTGGTGGTTTGAGAAGGTGCTGTCAGCAAAATTTTATAATAGTAGAGTCTGGAGTCAGGAGTGTGACTGGGCCTCTATATGGGACTTATCTGGAGTCCTCAGGCAAATACAAACATAGGAATGTCGGAGATTTCTCTCAGCTTAGAAAGTTTGACGATTCCATACACACCCTAAATATAGGACCAGTCTAATGCAGCTGAGTCCTGGGTGACAAGTCTTCAGTTGGCTGTGTCTGTGACACACAAGAAGCAAGGACTAGGACACTGGATACTGGACATTCCTTTCATGCTGAAATCACCTTGGAGGGCTGGCATTTTTTTTTTTTTTCTTACAAACAGAAATGTCTCATTTAGCAGCAACTTAGGCTAAACCGAGGTGAATTTCCTAATGTAGCTTTGGCACCTCCAACATCTTGTTATGCTATGCAACTGAAAAGCAGTCTCGACCTTAGGATTGTTGCCCTTCTCTGGCCTTAGGCTTGTTACCTTCACCYCAGAAGGTTACTGCTCTTGGCCTGCTGGCCTAACAGAGGGGAAGGGCACAGAARGCAGGCAGGTTTGGTAGGAGGGGCAGCTCAGTTTGCAATTGCCTTGCAGCTCTTCTTTACCGTGGATGTGTGGATATAAAATATGAGCCTGTGGCAAGAGAAAAGAAGTCTTTTCCCATAGGTGCCAATGGATCAAAGCCACACTGCCTTTGTGTCTTTGATGTATTTCATTAATTTAGTATGTTCATTAATTAAAATACTTAGGATAGCTTTTTTTAAATGTGAGATGCATTTACTGTATCAGCCATCTTCCCCTTCCTCCACAGCTTCTTTTTTCACATTTTTTAAAATTTTTTCATTAAAAAATGAAACAAAAAA
>BDUI01001309.1:100719-126948 GCA_002335545.1 Apodemus speciosus
AGAGAGACAGAGACAGAGACAGAGACAGAGAGAAAGTCAGAGAGTCAGCCCTTAGACACAGGGACTTAGGGACTTTTATAGTCTGTCTGAACCTTTAATGATGAAAACAAAAAACAATCAAAAATGAGGCTGTGGAATGAAGAGTTTTGATAATTATTTCCTTGGATCGCAATCATTTGGTAGCAGCATGCCACCCATCTTCAAGGACCACTGCTTTCTGGTAAGAAGCTCCATCTTTGCATAGACTGCAGTTTGACTTTGCAGTCAGGAAGATCCCTCATCTCTGAGTAGCCAGACATGAAGGCATCAYAAATGGAAAAGCAGGAAGTGTATAAAAATAATGACATGTCAAGTACTAGCATGTCTACTTAAATAATCAATTTTCACTTCATATAGTGTTTGAATGTCTTTCCTGTGGGTGATATCCTGTAGCTGATTCTGTTTCCTCTACTTCTGAAATCATTATTTGGGAGTGTATTATTGGAGGCAAAAACACAAGCATTGGGCTCTAAACCCAACCCACAAGCATAGTATAAGCCTCAGTGCCTCCAGGTGAGTTTCCAGATTGACCATACAATAGGAATTATTTTTTGAGATGAGATCTCAAGAAACCAAGACCAGCCTTGACCTCCCTTGGAGCTGAGTATAGCATTGAACTTTTGATCCTCCTGCCTCCACCTGCAGAGACCTGGGACTAAAGGCATGCATCGCTGTGTTTGGTTCATGGGCTCGTGGGGCTCAAAATGAGGGCTCTGTGTATGCTAGACAAGCACTCTTCCAACTGMGCTGTGTCCTCAACTTGTTTCTGTAATCTTAGTCTCACATACCTCTAAGCAAAGAAATGAAAAACAAATAAAACTGCAAAACCAAACAAAATTAAAACCCCACAACTAAAAGGGGTATGTGGACCAGTAAGATGACTCAGAGGGTAGGCAAGGCATTTGATGAATTGAGTTTGATCCCTGGGGTCCACATGGCAAGGGATCAACTCCCACACATTGTCTTCTGACTTCCATACAGACACTGCATCCATACCTACACTCCCAAAGAAATTACTGTAATAAAAAAATAAAATGTCATGTAGCATTATTCTCTCCCTTTCGCCAAATGTGATTTTTTTTAATTTACAAACTTTATTCCTTTGCATACTTTTATATTCAATCTGCTACTTTATTATTTAGAAATGAAGAAAAGACTTCCCAATGGAAAATGATGCAGTCTCTTCTGTCGCAGACTTCAGCCTCCCCAGAATCTCATTCTTTATTACCTTCTCATTCACAGCATCTCCCATTCCTTCTCTCTGTCTTTCCTATTAAGTTACATGCTAAATGAAGAGCATCCACTACTAGATACTTCTGTCCTTCACTTACTCATTCAGCCAATGCTTTGGTACATAATATTCATATATTATGAGAATCATAAGAATAAATAAGCTAGAATGTCATATTACCATCTGGAATAACCAAAGTATCACTAAAATTATGGCATACATGGAACAAATATTTCCAGGGATCACTAATTATACACAAATTACACTCCAGAATACAGGAAAGTCTATAATATATTTCATGAAAGAGAATTTCTGATTGATATTAAAAATTCCCTTTATGTTATGCCTGACACAAATCATGCTAATATTTATCACACACTGACTATGTATGCAGGATAAATTATTCTATTTAGTCCTCACCATAACTGTAAGAATTGGTTCAATGTTCATTTTTTCCAGAAGAACAATTTGGCTAAAAATCTCACTGTTTTCCCAAGGCTATCTTGCTCATGGGAGCAGCTAGGACTTGGCTAGAAGGTTTGGTTTTAAACAACCTGTGCTGCTTTTACTTGCTTACTTGGCTTTATTAATTGTTTCCCCCCTAAAAAATGAGATTTTAAAAGATGTATTAATCTATGAAGAATTGAGTTGGAATTTTGAGCTCAGAATACGCAAGATACAATCACAGACCACATGAAGCTCAAGGAGAAGAAAGACCAAAGTGTGGGTGCTTCTGTCCTTCTTAGAAGGGGGAACAAAATACACATGGCAGGAGATAGAGACACAAAGTATGGAGAAGAGAATGAAGGAAAGGCCATCCAGAGACTGCCCCACCTGGGGATCCATCCCATATACAGTTACCAAACCCAGACACTATTGTGGATGCCAACAAGTGTTTGCTGACCGAAGCCATAACATAGCTGTCTGCTGAGAGGCTTTGCCAGAGCCTGACAAATACAGAGGTAGATCTTCACAGCCAACCATTGGACTGAGCATGGGGAGTTAGTGAAAGGACTGAAGGAGCTGAAGGGGTTTGCAGTGCCATAGGAGGAACAACAGTGTCAACCAACCAGAGCACCCTCTCCCAGAGCTCCCAGGGACTAAACTACTAACCAAAGAGTACACATGAAGCAGCCCACACTTTCAGCCGCATATGTAGCAGAGGAGAGGCCCTTGGTCCTGTGAAGGCTTGATGCCCCAGTGTAGGGGAATGTCAGGATGGGGAAGCAGGAGAGGGTGGGTGGATTGGGAACACTCTCGTGGTAGCAGAGTGAGAGGCATATGCTAGGGGGTTTTCAGAGGGGAAACTAGGGAAGGGGATAACATTTAAAATGTAAATAAAGAAAATATCTCTGAGTTTGAGGCCAGTTTTGTCTACAAAGTGAGTTCTAGGATAGCCAAGGCTACACAGAAGAACCCTGTCTCGAAAAGCCAAAAAAAAAAAAAAAAAAAAAAAGCTACTAAAAAATTTCAACAAAAGAAAACTGTAATAAATTAAAAACAAACAAAGCAAAAATGTATTAACACTGAAAAATATATGCTACAATGATTCTGAAACCAAAAGCACCCAGTGTATTTCTACTGATAGATTGCATGTGTGCTTGTGTGATTTTGTATGTTAGAAAATGATCCATACTCTATATCACGGGTCCATTTGTTCATTTCCCTTTAAAATGGGGAAAGTYGAAGAATACAGTGGGGAGTTCTAAAATTTCTTTAGCTTCTAGTTATAGAAATAATTACAAATCTGAAGTTGAATGAGAAATTCAGTATTTTTTTCATTTGTTTGTCCTCTCCCTGACTGTCTCTTTCTGTTTCTGTCTCCCTGTTTCTGCCTCTTTTTCCTGTCTCTCTGTCTTTCTGTCTCTACTCTTTCTCCATATCTGCCTGTTAGTCTCTGTCTCTCTGTATCTGTCTCTGTCTCTCTGTCTYTTCTTCCCTCCCTCCCTCCTTTCTTTCTCCTACTCATCACCTGTCTGCTTATAGAGACAGAATCTGATTCCATATTTTGAGCAGCATTGGTCAATTAAGATATTTAATTGTGAGTGCTGATGTGAAAACAGAGAACAGAGACCTTTGCCATGTGGCAGACTTTTGAAGGGACATTCTGCTTTGTTTTTTTTGAAGGAGGGGAGTGTTGTTTATAGATGAACTCACTTCTGGTACACAACACAGCCAAATGCCACCCCTGCTGACTGGTTTTCTTCTATATAATATCCATGAGGTCCCCGAGTGATTAGCTCTTCCTGCCAAGTGCTGTAAAATCTGTCTTCTGATCTCACACATGGGAAAGACTCACAAAGCTCATAACCCTCAGAAGAAAATCAACCACCAGACCCCATACCCCATCTTGCAGCTCTGATGTTGTATACACTTTCTGAATGAACATTCCTTTACTCTTGTGACATTCATATGCCAACAACAGCAATCTCCTTCAGCTCCCAATGCTTGTGGAAGACAGCCTGTCATGCAAACAAAGCATGCTTTTCTAGCTGTGTTCTTTTGCAGTGCCAGAGGCTAAGCAAAGCATGCATTTGCAGCATCTTCAAACAACAACAATGAAGAGATGGCCCTCAGCAGTCACTTTCCCACTGGGAGAAGCATGCCTGAACCAGTATAAATCTTCCGAACAGATAATAACTCCAACCATGCAAAGGATTTTACAGAGGCTAGACCATGAAATATGGAATCTTTCTTTTGATTTAGCCAGGCAAAAATGAGAAAGAAGAGAAACACCTTTGCATTAAGGAATGCTTATGTTCTCTACTTCATGGAACAACTGTATGCTAGTAAACTAACGCAATAGGATCATCCTTAAAAGTGAACAGACAATTTAATAGATTTTCACCTCTCACTGCCCAATTGAAAAACACCAATTGGTTACAAACTCCAGTGGCAAAGCTCACAACCTTATTTATAAGCTGCTTCCCTAGCTGACTTCACTCTGACGCGCCTTTGCCAATTCCATCACCTCCAGCACTTGGCTTCCCTGTCCTGCATTCTTTCCACACTGTCTGACTGCACTGCACTTCTCTGTACCTGTTCCCATTCTGTATACTTARRAAAGGGCATGGAAATCATTTTTGCATTTTCTGATTTAAGTGGCCATTTATTAGCCCTCTTCACTGAATCTAGGAGCCCACACATTGAATCTAGAATAAAAGATAATCAGAGGTACATCTCTCCTACTAATACCTAGTGTAGCCTCAAAATCTGGCTAGAGTTCATTTCTTCYTSAAGTTTCCATTGCTATCTGACCTGTAATATGCTTCTATCTTATAAATTCTGATTGTTTATTTCCTAAAGTATAATTTCTCTGTTTGTCAATCAGAAGTCTGCAGATGCCAACTGAACTGAATGAATAGCATGCTGAAGAAGAAAAGAATGATTGACACTAGAAGAAGGAGGAGCTGGATAAGAGAATGAGTGATTGACAGTAGATTAAGGAGGAGCTTTAAATACTGCCCTTTGATAAACCTTCTTATTTGTAAATACTTCAGAAAGAAGATAAGAGGAGATAATGACAAAAAAAAGCGTTCTGAATTGACCATGTGAATCACAGCAGAGGGAAGTTATAAATGTCACTGCTGCAAAGCTGCTGAGATCAGCCTCACCCACTTTGAAGCAAGACCACAGAACACTTTGCTTGCATAACTATTCTGTTCTTTGTTGCTGAATCAAAAGATAAGGAGGCAAGTTCTCGCCTTAGATAAATTATTTACAATATTGATTTAACTGCCTGGACTGTGTTAAGTTATATGTGAATTAACGATTTTACAGATTAACCATTTACATTTCCTTTTTTGGGAGCCTGTGAATTCAAGCAAGTATTTATAATTTTTAAAATGATACTCAGAAAGAAATTATCTCCCACAGCTCAAACATGTCAGCCCTGAGTACATACTTGCAAGTAACATTATATGGAATGAACAGGTTATATTTAGGAATATAAGTATATATGCATACATGGATACAATAAAAATTACTGAAAAAAGAGGATGAGTTTGAAGGAGAGGAGGGAGAAAAAAATGAGAGGGTTTGGAGGGAGGAAAGGGGAGGGAAATGTTATGATTATAATACATTCTCAAAAATAAAAATAAAAAGCATGTGCACACACACACACACACACACACACACACACACCTGTGTAAGTAAAGGGCTATAGACCAGAGAAGCAGCTTTTATGACTTAGTCAAACATATTTAGTTCAGTGCCATCATTTCTTAGATATGGAACTAAGAAGGGGTATGCTTCATAGTTTTACACGAGTTACTATTTTTAATCTATAAATTCCAGAGCACCAACTTTAGACTCTGTCCTTGAACTATTAATTCTATATGCATGAGGCCTTTACTTAACATTCCAATAGTCCAGGATACAACCTGTCCTGCAAACACAGAATTTTTCCCTTGCTCAGTTCTTGTTGAGAGTCAGAGTGGAARCACTGCTTGCACGCATGACTAGCTAAGCTTGCCAAGCCTAAATCAACAAGAGACTAAGGTCTAAGTATCTGCTTCTGTTGAAATAGTTTTCCTGTRTCAGAATTCGTCKTCCTGTTGGACTTGATGTGATAGCACATGCCTTTAACCCAGCACTAGGGAGGCAGCAGCAGTTGAATATCTGTGAGTTTGGGATCAGCATGGTCTGCATAGGAGACTTCAGGACAACCAAGACTACAAAGGGACTCTGTCTCAAAAATCTCAAACCTACACCAAATCAAACAAAACACTCCTTAGTTGTAGATATTAAGCTGAGCATTAGTGTGATAAATTAAGAATTTGATGTTATCATATAAATGACAAAAATTAGAACATTAGTCACACAATGTTAGCACAATGTATTTTCCCTAATGCTATTTTATTTATTTGTTTATTTATTTATTTATTTATTTATTTATTTATTATACAGTATTCTGCCTGTATGTATGCCTGCATAAAAGAAGGGGGCATCAGATCTCATTATAGACAGTGGTGAGTCACCATGTAGTTGGTGGGACTTGAACTCAGGACTTATCTTTAGAGCCATCTCTCTAACCTCATTCAATTCTTTTTAAAAATGCTATGATAGAAAGAGTAGTCAATGCATTTTCCTTCAATTTAAAAAGAAATACATTTTATAAGTTTTAAAAAGCTTGGGTTTATAGAAGCATTATTTTTAAATACATTGATTTCACAAAGTAAATATTTATAACCCAGGTGTATAAACAAACTTTAACAATCGTAAGGCCTATGTTATAGATAGGTAACTTCATATGAAATATACTAAATGAGCAACAATTATTGTATGTACATACAATACATATATACAAACATATACCGGAAATTATTTACAGTAGACATTTTATGAAAGCACTTTTGATACATACCCACGAGGACACCCACTATAACCTTACAATTTTATAACTGTGTTAGGGGCACATGACTCAAGTTATTTACAAAGGAACAAAGGACAATTAAGTAAAACTTTGAAATAACATATTAATGACATCCTAGAAGCGAGGTAGGGACAGTGATTTGAGTATTTCTAGAAACTGAGAAACAAAAGCAATTATTCCCAACTACAACGTACTATACATACCCACAGGACTTCCTAACATCAGAACAGCAGCAGGGTACATATTAGCTAAATTAAATTATAGCTAAAATTATGTTTTAAGCCACAATTTAATCTATTTCCCTTTACAGAACTCACATTTATGAATATTTGCAAATTTGAATCCAGAATTACAGTGTAAGGTGTGGTTTCATGGCTCACATAGAATGTAATCATAGGGAAAGTTCCTAAGTGTGGAGAGAGGACTAGACTGTTTCCCAATGCAGTAGATGGAAGCTGTGATAAAGATAAAATCTTTTCCATCATGTCTAGTCAAACTGCAGAGGTTCTGAGACTGCTCTGTCAAGTGTGGAAAGTGATATACTATATGTTGATTCTTCAGAGCAAATGCATGGCAGGTGTAGGACCACCTGAGTATATGAAACAATAGATTCACAGGCATGCCTGGGGTTCTATTGAAAGGTAAGATTCCCTGGTATGCCAACAAAACATCRCCATGTAATAACATGCAATTCTCTCTAGTAGCTAGGTGCAATATACAGTCCTAACTTGTGAGTCTACTCACTCATAGTTACATTAAACAGTGGTCAGTCTTAGGGTATTATTATGGTCTCTAAAACCGTGTTATACCTAATAGTATTACAAATAGACACATTTTATAGGCATTTGTCAGGTTTTCTAAAACTGACCTTTAGATTTTTATTCCCATTTTTATATGCAATAGTTACTAATATTTAAGAATAAGAAATATAAAATATACGAAGATTTTATTTAGTAGTAATAAGTTCAATAACAAGACTAGCATGGGCATATTTCAAGCCACTTCCTTTGAGGGATTTAATAGAAATTTTGATGTTAAATAAGTTGATTTGCTTTAGGTCCAATATGTTATGGGAAATTTTACCCTGACAATATATGTGTGGACATGTGTTTGTGTGTATGGATATGTGTATCTTTTAGAACAGTCACATGCAAAGTACATGTGTTCACTCATGTAGAAGCTGAACATATCCACTATGTTATGACTGTGCCCTAGACACTGGACGAATCCCTGTGAGCAAAGCACCCACACTGCCTTAAGACAGGTCATCTATAAAGTGGGGCACAGAAAATAGAGCAAAGTAAATTGTGCAGTGTTCTGGTGGTGAAAACTAAACCAGCACAATGAGAGAACGCTGAGCATAGTAGCACAGGCTTGCAATCTTAGCAACATGGGAGTAGAGGCCAGAAGATGTGGGGTTCAAGACAAGCTTGAGCACAAAATGTATTTGTGGCCAGCTCGGGCTACATGGTTGGATATGGAGGGCAGAGCGGTGGAAGATAGTAAAAACAATGGTAAATTCTAATAGTGTGTGCCAGGATGGGTCTTACTGAGGAGATTAAACAGACCAGGAAGCCCTGTCTGAAGGAGAGGAAAGAAGGTCTGGGTGTAATAGACAGCAGTTCAGGAAGACACTGACTGGTGGGGCAAATGCTTACAGCAATTGCTTCGGAGATATCTGAGTTCATTCCAGGCCATGTCCCCTCTTTACTCAACACAGAGTTAGTTGATGTTTCCCCCTACCTTTGAAGGTAAAACACAAACACTGCAATTAAGAGGCAGAAGTGAATATTTCATTAGTGCAATAAAATGGAAGCTCTGATGTCTTCAACAGTTAAATTTGAATCTTAACCCAGAAGCTCCTTTTCACTAATACATTGGAAATTCAGACAGACATGCTCACTAGACTTACTTTCAATGAGAAAACAAATTAATAAATTCCATTTCTTTTCTCTAGCCCTGATTAATAAAAGGGCTCAGCCATTTTCCTTCTGGGGCAATTTCTCTCTGGTTCTGCCTGCTATCCACCATAACCACCAAAACAATGTTTTAAAGACAAGGAAAATATTTAATCAAAACTCAGTTTACCAAGGGGAATTGGCTTGCATATGGACACAGGTGAATGCCATGTGGRAACTGATTGAGTAGAGAATAAAAGGGGTTGTGGAAGAAAACTTTTGATTCCTCTCTGTCACTTTTTTAGATTCTATTTTGCTGTTAAAATTACAAACTACATCTATCTATCATTTATTTTACTCATTAATGTGAGAATCATAAATAAAAATTCTTTGGGTCCTGGGTTCGAYGGCACAGTCTACCTATGCAGAGAAGGCATGGGAGAGTACTGTCAGGCTGCTGGTTCACATCTTGGTAGACTAAGGCAGAGGGAAATGACTGGCCCCATTTAGCTGGCTGGATTCTCTTTTGATTTATATTCAGTCCAGGACCCCACAACCTGGATTTGTCTTTAGTTAACAGTTGCCACACACAATAAAGGTAAGCCATATTAACTTATTATGGATTCAATCATCTAATGAATTTGACAATTGAAACTATCACAATCTGGACCAGAGTCAGCTCAAGATCAGCCTGAGCATCATTGTGAGACCTGGCCCTAGAGAAGCAAGTACCAGTGATTTTCAACTTGGGTGAACCCCTGGAATTCTGTTGCTATTATGTACTGTTCTGTTTCACCCTCATCCTGAGAGTGGAACATCCTACTTAGTAGGGATTTGCATTGTTGTTGGTTCAAAAGGAAATTTCTAGCTCTTGTGACTCAGAGTAAATATAAAATTCCTTTGCAAGGCTATAGAAAGATGCTAAAACTAGCTTTGTAGAGAAGGAAAAGGCAAAGTATTCCTGAGGCCACAATATCTAGAAAAAGGTTAAGGTTTACCAATCATTCAATTTCCAAAGAGGTCCTTTAGTGGACCTTATAATTACAGCTAATTGGTAATTAGTTCATATATCCAATTATTGTGTTTTCAGTGTATCCTGATTGACTTAACCATAGTTCTCTACCTTTGATTTTATAATTACCACTATGAAGCTAATTTTAAAGAAATATTTGTCTTTTGACTGATAATTTGTTTTAAATTTAGTAAATTCTTCCAGTTTAATAGATGTCTGCAGAATTTTACACCATTTGTTAACTTTTATAATGAAGCATAGAAAGTACTCTCAAATCTCAAAAAAATTACATATTTTAATGCCTAGGATATTTAAACATCTTTAGCTATGAGCATGAAAATATTTTTTCTGTGCACTTAAGAGTTACAGTCAGGGAAAGTCGTGGTTAAGCTGATATTTCTTTCTGAAAGCTCAACTTGAGAGCCATAACACAGAAGTAGCCACCCACGCTCACATGTCACTTTACATGTCTGACTGGTGACACAGGATGTGTGGTCAGTGCAGGCCAGACCTGCCTGGGCAATGTGAATCTACATTGTAGAGAGAACTGCGAGCAGAGGGATTGCAGARCAAGGGGAAAATTGACTGTAACACAACACTGAGAATTCTCCTCACACTCAAATAATTGTTAGAATATCTGTCTTTTTCTGAATTGGTCAATCTGAAAAGCAATTGTAGGGAGACTACCTATTTCCATGGCAGACGGCCTCATATTTCTGTGGCCTATGGACTGAAGCATCTCATTCAACAGTATGTTGAGGATCAAATTCTATGGAAACTAGACACTTCTGGTTCTTCAGGATTTACTCTTCACATTGATTGATCAATGGAAGAGTGCAGCTGACTATGCTCAGTCATGTACTCTTGAGCCATAAAAAGGAAATATCTGAAAAAGGATTATTAATAATTATCAACAATGGGAAAATAATTTATTTAGGTCAGTGGTTCCCAACCTGTGGGTCATGACCCTTTTGGGGTCCAATGACTCCTTTTCTCTTTACATGAGACATCTAAGAACAATGAAAAGCATATTTATATTACAATTTATAAGAGTTCTAAAATTACAGTTATGAAGTAGCAGCAAAAATATAATTTTATGGTTGGGGGGTCATCATACATGAGGAACTTTATTAACGGGTCACAGCATTAGGAAGGTTGAGGACCAATGCCTTCCTTGGAACTTTTTAGGCATCATTCTATGCCTGTGTCTTGTCATATCATTAGAGCATACAGCAAGTGATCTTTGTTCTTCAGATGGGAGGCAAGACATGAATGTGCCTTACAGTGCATAGCTGTGCCTCTGAGGGCTCCTACCAAAGGGCTTTGCATTAACTTCAGAATGTGCTACATTTCTTCAAAGTTCAGCATTGTGTCTATTGTAAGAAAAGCAATTAATTGTGGTTTTCCACTTTGTATGCTAAAATAGCAATTTTCAATTTCAGACCATTTGTTCATTCTTGTAAGGGTATAATTTATACTCACTCTCCCCATCCCCCTTGCTTTTTAAATGGAGCTACATTACAATATAAATTCATGCAATATTAGATCAGTGGGAAAGTAAAGCCTTTTCTTTCAACTATTAAGCAAAGAATACATCTTAGAAACACCATAAATCATGCTTGTCAGAATTTTCAAAAGACTTATTCTTCAGAATTTCCTTGTCTATTATTTGGAAAGCACAGACATGATACATTATAATTCGGTTGAGCAGCATCTGATTTACATGGMCTGTTTTTTGTTTTGTTTTGTTTTTAAATCTTCACTTTCCCTGAGATGAATACAATTAGAAAGTTTCAATTTATCTTCAAGATGACTGAACTCCGTTGGTGACCTACAGGATAGCATCACCCATTGCCATTCAGACGCCTAAACAAAGGGAGTCCGTGGATCTTAGAGCTAAACGAATTCATACTGTGAGTTTAAACGTGGCAATCGAGTCATCCATGCATGATGCATAATTCATCATGAAGAGAGAAGCACTGCTACTTTTTCCATTTTTCATAATTTTCCCCTTAATGAAACAGGCAGCTCAAGCAAAACATTTTTTGTGTGTGGTCAGCTTACTAACGTGTGACTATCGATTTAAAAATTTAACAAACAAACCCCGTTAGAGGTACTGGATAGACAAATCCCCTCAACTTTTCCAATTTGAGCTCTATAACCATCATCATGTACTGAATAACCCCTGACCCACATCCTCCAAGGAACTCATTTGAGTTAGGATGTTTGACTTAAATGGATTTTAATAAAGAATATCATGTTTAAGTTGTCAGTTGTATTTTCTATGTATAATTTATAGAATGATATATTATTTAGCAATATCTAGTTTTTAATAAAGTTGCAAAAATTCAAATGTGTAGACCTAGGATATTAGAGACTAATTCTGTACAATTAAAGCATAAAAAGCAACTTAATTTYCTCCAAAACACTAGTGGGTCTCTATAAATTCTAACAATAGCCTCCAGCTGAAACAGTGAGGGAACATTTTAATGAGGCAAATATGTTACTACAGAACTGATTATTCTCACCCAGAAAGACAAAACTAGAAATATCTTAGTTATATGGAAGCAAATATCTGGATGTTTGCACATGGGTTCTCAAGCCAGAAGCCTTGCAATGAACAGCTTCTCTTTGGAACCTCCACCTAAGACTGATTGAGACAACTTTATCAGCTTTAAGTTGCTTTAGTCTACATTTTATATTGAATCACACACATTTCTCACAGGTAGTCCTTATCTAAGTCAAGGTGAAATTTGATTTCCAATAAACTACTCAGAGAGTTCTTAGTTTACACACAGTGGAGCCAGAACCACAGATATAATGAGTCAACATGGGCAGCATTGAGAGGCAGGCCAGCATCCTGAAGGAACAAGCGGTCAGTCTCTTGAAAAGGGCTCCAGCCTGAAAATGCAGACCRAGACTTCGATAGATGTTCTGATCAGTGCTGGTTATACACCAAAGTAGGCCACACTGATCTTCCCTCATCCTTATACCTGTACATATGTCTACCGGGAACAACAGCTCTACACTAGGAAGACAGCACAACTCAAACCCTGAAATTCTAATTTCATTAAAATGTAGAAAAAATGACATTTGTAGTTCAGTATCCCCATGTTTACTCTTTAGGATACCTCTACATTTTTCTGTTGCTAGTCCTTTCACCTTTCTGGAATTCTATCTTATTTCTAGTCTTTYGGGTACTTTTTCACATATGCTGTATCACTACCTTCACTCAAAGCCTATCCTCCAACTAGAAAAATACATTGTAAGTTTCCAAATACTTGAGATTGGTGGGCAGTTCTTTGACAAAATTCCATTTTTGATGTTGCAGTGGTTGTTCTAACTGCCTGTCTTTCCAGAATTTCTCTTTAAAATTAGTGCTAATTTTATCCTTCCTAATTACTCCCCAATGGACTCACTATGTCTTCAATGGACTGCCATCTCTATCTGAAACATGGTAATCACTTTAAGAAGAATAGCAATAATTTGAGAAGAGGGAACATCCCCATCCCCATTGCTCTGAAAGAGAATTAGGTACTTGGGATATGTACATTTCTCTCATCAGCAGCTAAACGAAAATCTTTACTAAGCAAATAACACGAGAAAGCAGTATCTGCTGTCAGAGAGCTTAAGTTCCTGTGCTGGAGATCACAGTTGGAATGGAAGAACATAGGACAATGCATCACATGGTGATGGTTCCAATTTTACTTCAGAAGAAAAGAGAATAATTTGAACGGGATCATCAAGAACCATAAAAGTGCTGTATGGAGAGATGACATTTTAGTTGTGATCTGAAGTTAAGGGGAGCAGAGTGATCACTGTGGTTTGACATAGAAACAGCAGGTTCAGAGGCTCAGAGTCAGGTTGTTCCCTACAAGTAAGACTAGCATGCTGTGGCTAGAGCCTGACTTTGGTTTATATTATATATTTGGTATATATTTATATTATTATTGGCTTGCCTCGAAGAAGCCTGCTTCTTTTTTCTAATTCTAGTTCCCACTCGTGCATGAGATATTTACTCAGAGTTTAATGCCACTGTAGATCTGTTATGTTGTATTGCACAATGTATTGTTTGAAGATATGTTTGAAAAAATAAAGAAGTGAATTCCCCAATGTTCTTTATTCTATCATTTGGTAGAGCATTGTTTRCTTAAAGTTAACCAACTGTTCAGAAAGAAGAAACTTGTTRCCAACAGTAAGAAAACCCTCCCTGAGAAATAGGTTGAAATTTAAACTAATACTTAAGGCTGTATCATGCAATTTCCTCAAAAAATTTAAAATGCCAAACTGGGTGATGAACATGCAACTACTTCCTGAGCTCCTTTGTGAAAGCAATAATTACCTTTAAGATATCCTGTCATGTTTCTAAGATGCAATACAATCATGATGGCTTCTATTATATGCTTGCACTTGCTCATAACAAGTGGGAAGCTAAGACTGGGTACTGAAAGAAATTCCTTTTTGCTACATTTTCATCAATGTCTTGCTTGTAAACCCTCATGTAGCCACATGTCTGAGTAGCTGAGAAGTTTCGCCTTTTAACTTGTTTAAATTATTAATATCCATTYCATCTAACAAGCTTTCCGTCTCACAGTTACTTTCTAGCTACTGCTTTACAAACTACCAGCTCTTTGTATAATGGCTCTTGGTTTCTCTTTGAAGGTTGAAGAAGAAAAATAGGTAGGGAAAGAATTTAGAAAGAAAACATTTTTAGTAAAACTAGAGTCAGAATGAAGCTGACAATTATGTACAGCTTATTCTTTATAAATTTTAAATGTGTAACGATTGAACTCTAAACACTCGGCTTTTGGCTTTGTTCTGCTCTGGTTGCCTTCCTATGATCCATCCAACTATTCTTTCTTCTTGTGAGTTTGATCTAAAGATTTCTAAAGAGTGATGCCTCTGACACAATCTTTTCTTCCCAACAGGGATGCCATGGTGGTCTGTCATAGCTGCTCACCTTTTTGAGAACTCCATTCTTTCTTAGAGGCCCCTGAACATCGGCCTCCTGGTATTCTTCAAAAAGAAGTAAATACAGAATGAGGATAGATTGTGGACATTTTATTTTTATCACTATCCTCCCCAGTTTGTATCTGTTGGTGATATTTGTTACAGAAACACAAAAGTAATTTCACTTGGCAAGTGTACCTACAGATTTTGTAGTGCTTAAAATGAAATCATATTATTGAAAAGACTTGAGCTGTGTACTTTTGAAAACTTCATCTTTTCTTTTGCCGATATTCTGTCCAAATGATCACATGAAAATTTCAAAYTTCACTTTTCTTTCTAGATACTTACTTTTGGAGAATTTCCCCAGTACTAAGTTTACAACCACATGAACATCACCTATCATGCGTTTTCTTTGTGACAACTATGAAATGCTGTGTAGGCAAGTGTTCTCATTCTTCCAATAAGTCAAAAAGGGCATTATTTTAATTTCACTTTAATTAATGCAACAAAAAAATCACTGACCTTTTGGTACATTGCACAAATAGGTATTTAAAGATACATGTATTTTAAACTATTCACCAATCAAATGTGGTACCTTATCTTTCACATTCACATCTCAAGTGTACAATGACATCTATTTTAGAATGGAGAGAAATTTCTAAAGCATAACTGAGTTCTATCAGGACAATTTACATCTAATGTACCAGGGCTTCAGAGATCAGACTTGTAGAAAATTCTTTCATTTACCCAGAGGGAAGCAGTTATTTTTGCTGCATTCATCCTTGAAAATATCCACTGAAAATCCAGTCCCTGACCCATACTGAAGAAAAGAATATAGCTATCAAACCTCCAAATGTCTTCTCATGGTATAATACATTTGTAGTAGTATTCGTCTTCCAGGCAAAAGTACACATACTTCACTAAATTCACTTCCCATCTTTCAAGATTTGAAAATTTAGAATTGTATTTTATAGCTACATCATTTACTATACATATGAGAGGGTTAAATAAATATTTCATTCTTTTCATGTTAAGATATGAAGACAGTATGCTCACTGACATATTGAGTCTCGGTTCCCCTTTCTGGTTACACAGGGAGATAGATGATCTAGAGATATTTCATATGTTAAGAGGGCAGGTTCAGAGTATAGGCAGTGTTGCCTAGTAAAATAAAACATGGGCCCTACCAAAATTTATTTTTAAAATAACAGTGAGAAGGATTCCATAATGAGGCAAGACTTTCAAGATGTTATAGAAAATGTGCAAAAGAAACCACTAGCATCTAAACACTTAAGATGTGCAACAGTGGCACAGCACCATGTCTGTTTGCTCCACATTATCAATATGTAAGTCTGCATTTAGTTTGGAGATTTTATTGATTTTATTGTGTCATCCACCCTCACACACAAAACCATTTGTGTCACATGCTCGATTCAGAAATAATTTTAAAGTCCATTACATATTACTAGAATTTAAATAATATTGGAGCTTCTCCACAATTCTTCAGTAATCTGTCATTGACTAATATTTCTCTACAATATTGAAATCATTCTTATTCAGGACCAAAGACAATGCTCTTAAAAATATATATATGTTTGAAGCAAATAAAAATAGATCCAGGACAAAGAGGTCAAGGACACATGATCTACCACCTTCCTAGAAACCTTACCAGAAATAATATTTTTAAGTCTAACTGCAGGAATTTTTTATAGAAATTCTACTTACTAAGTAACTGAGACAATGAATCACTTTCTTTCTAAAGAGTACCCAACAGGCTGTAATGTCCAAGGCTATCTCCACCGCCTGGGTTTTTATAGCATAATGCAATAATAAAACATAATGTGCTGATGGAGGCCTATGGGATTAGACCCCATCAAAATACCTGCTGCATTTGCCATATCCTTAGTACTTCAGTTGTATATCTATTATTGAAAAAAATTGCCCTGAGCTACAAATTAATTTTCTGCATTTCAGCATGCCATTTATGTTCATACACAACAGAATGAGGTCTGTCACACATATTTACCTGCCAGTGACTTAGTCATTAAATGATAATTTAAGAATGGGAGGAAAAAAGAACCAGAATGAATACAGTTGTTCTCATTGTCCTCTTCAGAGACCTGGATCGTAAAGCCTCAGCTGTCAATCAGTTGAATTCTGTCTTTGTCAGTTTGTCTATCAGGGGTGATGGGGAGCTTAATTTATGGTGAGGCATGCATACCTTTCAAACCATGTTTTTACAATCATCTCAAGGCAGAAGCCAATACACAGATATTTATCATCTGTGTGTAGTTTCACTTTAATCTTAGCGATATTAAGTAGATGAATAATGATGGAAAGCCACTATGTGCAGTAGACAAACACTTTTGAAGAGAATTTACTGTGATAAAAAATTTTAAATCTGAACACCTAAAACATGAATGGATATTAGGAATGAAAAGAGACTGGGATAAACTCAGTGTTAGAGAATTTTCCAAGCATGGTAGTACCTGATTTGATTCCCACATCTCCAAATTAAAAAACAAAAACAAACAAAAAACCCGAATGAACAAAAAAGGTATTTCATGGCATGTGAGATTACTGTTCAATTTAAATTTAGTTGTTTATCATGTACTATTGGGACATAATATTAACCCACATGTTATGCATACCTGTATTGTAATGGTTTGAGCAGTTGCAACAAAATTTATGGTCTGCAAAAATGGAAATAGTTGTTATACACCTTATACAAAAATTTGTTGACCTCTTACTTTCTTTAAAAGCCTCCTATTTCAATCATAACTGTTCCACATCTTTTAACGCACTGGGGTATGAATTAATAATTATGAATCATATGAAATATCTGACAATACATCAGGAACTCCATGGGCATCATTGTGTAGAAACCTTACCACTAACAGAAGTTGGAATGTTACTCTATACACATAAAGCCTGAT
Source organism: Apodemus speciosus (assembly GCA_002335545.1). Classification (NCBI taxonomy): domain Eukaryota; kingdom Metazoa; phylum Chordata; class Mammalia; order Rodentia; family Muridae; genus Apodemus; species Apodemus speciosus. The sequence goes on from BDUI01001309.1 coordinate 118,160, forward strand.
GCTGAGCTTAAGTAACTTGCCTACCTGGCATTAGTGAGTAATTTATGGAACATGCTTTCTAGTGGATATGAGAGAATCAGTAAAGGTGCCCACACCCATGCTCATGCTCCAATTGTGACACTCCCTTCTCTGTAGTGCTTCTCAGCTTTCTCATTCACGTTCCAGTTTAATTCAGGAAAGAATGACTTACTATCTCAACTGGACACACTCTTTTATTAGCTTTTTTCACTTCCACCTTCCATTTCTCCAGATCACTTAATCTTTTCAAAGAAGCCCTATCTAATTCACCTCACTCACATATTTGTAACTCTGCAATGATCTAGAAAAATATATGTTGTGCTCCTGTTGTGACTCCAGTAAGGCAGAAGACTTCCATGGGATCTCACTGCCTAAAGTGCAACTTCTGTACTTCTCTTACATTGTTTTCCATTATACTTATAATCTGGTTAACTTACAAAGAGTGAAGCTAGCTAGGACTGCTCATCATTTCTCCTTCCATTTAGAATTTCCCCCTTTTGAAATGGATTTTGTTAGTTGTCTGCCCAAAAGTGGTATTTTCTCATGTCTTCTGGAGAGTTGAGGGCCCATTTGGACCTACACATGGATGGACAGTGTGTGCTATAGATTTCTCCTCATCATRTCAGCTGCAGCTACTCAAGGAAGATATAAGCCTACTAAAGTCAAGCATGGTGGCATATATGTATAATCCCAGATACTGGGGTACAGAGGTAGGAAAATTGGTCCAAGTTTGAGGGAAGTGTGAACTATACCTTGAGTGCCAATCCAGAACTATTATCAATCCCTATCTCCAATAAACAAACAAACAAACCATCAGTCATCAATAAACAAATAAACAAATCACATATAATAACATGCTAACTGAAAAAGTAAGAAGAACTTTGGGAATAGAAGAGAAAGGTGCAATGAGGCAAAAACCTTTATTTGCATTAAATAGATTTGGCATCTTGAAACTGGGAAGGGAAACAATTATACACAACCTATCATATATGAAATGGGAAACCCCTTCACATCTCATGACTTATTTTAAACTCTGAATCTATTAGTTCAACTAACGTCTTAGTTATAAGCTTTTTATTAAAAATGAAAAAAAAACCTCAGTTCCAGTGTAAGCTTATTTTAGCTGTATCTTCCATTATCTGCTTTCTAACTGATTCATTGGCCAAATATTTGTTGAACTGTATATGCAAGTGTCTGCTTTTAAATACAGGCAGAATACACACTTATACTGCACACATATTCTGACCTTAACTGTGCCTGTGCCGTGGTTTATTGCTTCACACATTACTTAACATTTTATTTGATTATGTCTTTGGAAGCTCCTTAGTGTGAAGAACTTTTCTTCTACATACTTTTTTCATCGTTGGATATATTATAGCTGCCTAGTATTTGCTCATTCAATGAGTACATGATGGTTGAATCAAAGATAAAGCTAGGGAGCTAACAGGAAAGAGATTGGACTTCGCCCTGCTTTCTTTCTATAGGAMGGCACACAGAGAAAGTATAGTGAAGCTGTTCAGCTCCCAAATGAATCAGAGAAGGGAAAGAATAAGTGTGGAGGGAAGGGTAAGAGAAGGAATGAAAGAAGGGAAAAGTTTCTGTGTACAAATGGTGCACAGGTTGCAGCGGTCAGTTGTCTGGTATAGAGGCAGCTTCAGAAATAAAAGCAGATGGTAGAACATTTGCTTTTTTTTCTCTTGGCCACAAAAAATCCTGCTAATTGAAGCAGCAACTGAACAAGCTGCTATTTCTCTCCCTTGGAGGTATTTGAATTTCACTTGGATTTGACTTTCAAACTAAATRCTGCCACATCTCCTGCTTCTGGTATAGCTGGATTTCTTCATTACAGGACTCTTCATAAAGGGACTTAATGAGAAAAGGGGCTGCCACCTATGAGTATCTCCTGAGACTGAGTGAGTAAACGGGAGCRCCTCCGCCTGAGGAGAGTGAGGCTTTCTAATCAGAAATTGCAATTTCCTACAAGCTGGATGCCAGATTTGCCTTGAGAGAAACAGTGTGGAATAGGAAAGGCATCTTTAAGGTCTTATTCTTAACTGTTAGATGATCCTTACACCAACTAATTCATCTTTTTCTTTTAAATGTCTTTGTTCACAACAGAAGTTGAAGCCCCGGAGAAGAATTGTAACAAATAGTGATTAATGTTTTTAGGTGTACATGTTAGAGCCCTCCCATCGCCATGCTCCCAAGACTACCTTTTATTTTTTTCCTTTCTTGTAATTCAGACTTGCATATTCAGAAAAGGAAACATTAAAATTGCTGTGAAATTTGCCAACCCAGCTTGCCCACATATTTATATCTGTGTCAGGACATAGTATTGTATTCACTAAGATTAAATTATCTGCTGTCAAAACTCAATGAAAATCCTGGTGTAACGAATTATAGTTTAGAGATGTAAGCATCTATTTTTCAAAACGGAAATCACACAATGAGATGCTCAGAGGGTTCTATGTACAAAAGGGAACGCCCAAAATCCTGGGCACATTCAAAGTCGCTCAGTGCAGAGGAGGGCTGCCTGCTGCTGCCCTCGCTGGAGTCAGTGGGTGCACAACTGCCCCTCATACCCAAGGTTTGTAGCTTCACTAAGTAAGTCATTTATTCCCGTGGACTATAAAATATTAGCTAAATGGGGATGTGCAGAATTGAAAGCAATACACTTGGAAACASATCAGTTTTTGATATTTCAAAGACTTGAAGATCTGGTTTTGCTTGCTGGAGTCAGAATTTTGGAAGTACATTAGTCTTTAACAAGACATAGCCTAGCGTGTTTATTTTAGGAATAAAAAACCCTAACTTCTGAAATGTTTAATGACTAATTTAAGATTTTTAAAATGAGGAAATAAGTTTAAGTAGAATGTATATTCCATAATTTTAGTAGACTATTCCCCTGTTCTATTATTAAATATACAGCTATCAACAGGATTTCTACTTTAGGAATATATGTTGATATAAATATTTTTTAGTTCTAAGATATTTTCAAATAAAGTCCCATTTTATTCTTATTACATCCTGATGGGTGTCAGAGAGAATGCTGCCTTATTTGAAGATAAAAACTCTAACACAGAGTATCAGCCAGACATTGGATGTTCGATCCACTTTTCAAGCTATTCTCATCACATTGTAATAAAGAGGAATGTGTTTCTTTTTAATATTTTCCTTAATATATTTGATCTTATTCTTTTCCTTTGCCCAAATTCTCCTATATTACCCCTCCCTATTCACATGACTTCATGTTCATGTTCTTTCTTTTAATAGTGCTATGTACTATATTTTTTAAAAGTAGGACAAAGTAAAATTGATTTTGCTGCAATAGTACTGTAATTCCCAAGAATGTCTGGAGATCCCCAAGAGTATCTCAAAACTAGGATGAGAAGAGCTTCAATGAGATTCTYCTATCTCCCAAAGCAATTTGTCTCTTAATAACAATCATAATTACATTCAACAATAGTCAAACCCTAGATTCTGCCAGAGGCAAACTACTCAGTTCATATAAAGTATCTATAGCAAATGGTTCTCAACAATGTGGTGAGCTTTCCTTCCCCCAAATCCATCTAGGATAGCCACACATGCTTACCAACACATGCAATACAACTAGTTATTGTATAAAAATAAATACTTAGTTTTGTTTCCAGAAAATACATGTTATAAGAAAACCTAATTACTCCAAGGGTTTCTTAGCTTAAAACATACAGAAACAATAYAAAAACTTACTATATCTGCCCAAACTGCATTCATTTTTCTAGCATCCTTCTTCCTTCCTTCCTTCCTACTTGCCTTCTTTTATTCCTTCCTTCCTATCTTTCTTTCTCTTCCTTCCTCCCCATCTCTTGAATTTTGTTAAGAATGTTCTTCATACATCCTGTGAGATTTGATAAAGTCCATCTCCATCTAATCCTTTTCCCCTCCAACTACTTCACTGCCTCTGAGAGCATCGTCCCCTCTCGGTTTCATGTGTTCTTCTTATAACGCACAGAATCCACTCTAAGTATAGTTCTGGATTGTAGCTAGGCATGCATGGGCTGGAAAATCGCCTGCAGCATAAGTAGCATAGCCTCTCAGGCCACATATGCCTGAAGAAAATTGCCTCAGATAGGGATGGGACTTCACCCACACTCCAGAAAGCAAACACTATGTGCTCTAATTTACATAGTGATGTTTTGAGCATTTAGATATATGTGTTTAACTTAGAGTGCTCTTAAAAAGCAGGAAACTAGTAAGGAGCCCTATGGAAGGCTTTAAGGGAAGAAGGCTAAAAGAAGGGTGCCATGAATAGGGAAAGAGGAATCATAGAAGAAAAGGAATTGAATGGCATTGGTGATCTGGAGCAGAGTAGATAAAGTAGTGAAAGGTACCTAATACTGAAGATCTTGGAAAATGCCATGTGGAACCTACTATTGTAGATGGGCTGTAAAATCCTTACACCACACACACACACACACACACACACACACACACACTGGGAGATCATCTCCTTGAAAACATAGGCTATCAAACAAAAATCATAGTACCAGGTATAGGTTAATTTTTTTGAGTTGTTGGTTATTGGATTCTGATTGACCTCCCTCCTTTCCTAAAAAACAGAACCCAATACATGATAAACTATTACCATTATTCTTTGTTCCAATCCAGAATTTGATGGAGACATAATCCACTTGAGTTGTAGGACATGTGGGAGGGTTATTTATACTGGTTAATTTCCATAGTGCTAAAAGGTTCTTTGCTGGCTACTAACAGAGAAAATAATCAACAGTATTACCTGCAAGCTACAGTAACTACTGGCTTGGCAAGATTTGTACACTGGTGCAATAGTAGCAAAACATTATGGGGACAAGCAACCACCATTAATCAAGTGAAGGGGCTGACTATAGAATAAGAAAAAAAATCCTTACCAGCTTCATATCTGACAGAGAATTATTATGTATATCATGAAGTAAAACTAAGAGACTAAACACATACACAAATTCAAATAAAAATCAGGGCATATAACTAAACAGAATTTTAATTCATTCATTTTATTTTGTGCGTGTTTTGTCTGCATGCATATCTGTGGACCACTTGTGTGCTTGGTGCCTGCAGAAGTTAGAAGAAAAATCAGATTCCCTGGATCTCAAGTTACAGGTGGCTGTAAATCACTCTGGGTTCTAGGAACTGAACCTAGGTCCTCTACAAGAGCAACAAGTGCTCTTAATGACTGAACCAATGCCTCCAAAACAGAATTTTAGAAGAAGAAATATTAATGGGTGAGGAATATTTTAAAATGTCTTCAACAGTCTAATCCATAAAGAAAATGAAGATTAAAGCTATTTTGAGATGTCACATCATCTGCCTCAAAATAGCTATCATAAAGATCACAATGGTAACAAATCCTGCTCTGGATATGGGTAGAAGAGACACTTATCCATTGTGGTTGGAGCTACGAACTGCTGCAAACACTAAAGTCAGTATAAGGTTCTGCCAAAAGCTAGAATTACACCTACCATATGATGCAACCATCCCACTGCTGAACATATACACAAGTGGCTCTCTATCCTGCTACAGACAGACCTGACTGTTCATGGTTTTGTTCCTCTATTCACTGTGGCCAGTAAATGAAACAATCATGATGTCCACCAACATGGATAATGAAAATATAGTACATATAAACATTGGAACATAATTCAGTTGTAATGAAAAATGAAATTATGAAATTCATGAGTTAACTGAGAAAGCTGAAGATAACCCACCTGAATGAGGCAAGTCAGACCCAGAAAGAAGCATCCTCAAGTGCATAATCTACTCAAAATGCCCCACGCAATCTTTGGACTTATTTCCTTTTTTATAGTGCTTGGGACTAAGCCTAGAACTTTTTGCATGTGAGTGAATCTACCACTGAGATCCACGCTGTCTGCCAAGCTGGTCTCTGTGTCCATCTTTGCATTCAGGCAAGTCCTATTTAAAATCTTGTATTTTATTGTTTAAGAATATCTTGGGAAAGGACACAGCAAGATGAAGAAAGAAGAGAGTTACAGTTATCATGAAAGCACATTGTATTGCTGTATGAAATTCTCAAAGTCAATCAATATAAGCAAAAACAATATTCTCCATTTGTGAAAATTAATTCCAGCACCAGTAAACATGGCTCTAGCACTTATAGAGACTTCTGTGTTTACTGGGCTTCTTTATATCACGTTTTGGAGAAAAGGTGAGAAAAAGTGTAAAAGGAAAGGAAAGGTATGATATCGCTTTGCTCTTGAAAATCTGCTAACAAGTTCTTAATTACTACATGGCTACATACAATGCATCTTTCTACTGAAAGATGACATTAGCAGCTTTTATAATTACAGCTGCTGAAATGCATTGAAATATGCTTGAAAATGTTTGTATCATAGCAGGCAACAAGATAAAAACACTTCCAATTAGACAGAATACAATTTTTTTCTGGTGATCAGTTGTGCATTGAAGCAAGAGGATCCTGTAACCCCAGTCATTGTCTTCCATAAAGCGAACCATCAAATGATCTAAAAGGTATAACTATAAGCAAAAAAAGCAAAAACAAAACAAACAAAAAACAAAACAAAACAACAACAACAACAAAACCCTCTAGCCCTTCCTCCTTGGGACTTGAGGTTCTTACTAACCAAGARATTTGTCCCCACTGACTTCCAGTAGAGTCAAAAGTTCCATGAGAGTGACCCAGTATTCTCCTGGGTACACAAGAACCCAGGGTGGACAGCTTCTACCCTGTCCAGAGACAGGCCCTGTGAAAATCTCCCTGGAATTGAGGTCAGGTGTATAGACGTTTTGTGTGCAGGCTTCAAAACACTGACAGATAATGGCAGGTTACMCCTTGAGCACAGATGCTGCTCCACCACGTCAACTTGGAAAATAGCAGTACCATCTGGCACATGCTGATCTTACACAAGAAGTAAAGACTGACAGGGGCTATGCTTTGCCATAGATTGGTTTCTTACTTTTTGTTTAAATATAGAAGTAGTAACATCCTCAATTATCTTATCAAGAAATGGTCCCAAGACCTAATGCGGTATAAAAGGGTTAATAAGTAGTTAATCACTGAAATAAGGTTTTAATTCATATGATATATAAAACCTAAATATAACACATACAGAAGGAAGGAAAAGAGTATCCAGGACTGCCTTCACTCCTTACAAGTCAATGTCACCTACTATTTGACCAAATGCTTGGTGGCAAAACAACTTAGAGCTCACAGTTTGAAGAGATGGCTGTGAGGGACAGCATGGTGGAGAAGCTTCATGTGGGAACATGAAGTGAAAGAGTAGCCAGGTGGCTTCTTCTAAGGCAACAGTGCACTCTGTGGTCTGTTGGCAGCTGACTTGTTATTACTATTTTCAATATGGAATGTTGCCTCATCTACTTACAGTAGAATATCATTAGAAGGCTATACCTATATGTAAGACAACCCCCTTAGGATCTGTATTGGCTGTGATTAGTTCTATTAGCTTGCCTTTAAAAGATACTATCCGGTCKATAGGATTGGTGTTTCTTTCTTGCCACTAGAATTTTAATATTTGATAGTTTAATATGGTACAGTTCTAGCTAGACTATCACGACATATGACAGGTAGATGTTTTGTTTCAAGATTCTCTCTGGATGCTTCTAGAGGGTCATCTTGTTTAGTATTCAGTGGCTCAACAGMAGTGTATGATTCTCTGAATCACAAGCACAATACATAGTCATTGCTTCAACCAATTACAAGACCTATTTATAGAAAGCTAATGTCAACAAACTAAGGATATTGCACACAACAAAGAATAGTGTTGAAAGCTCAGAAAAAGGAGGTGCCTGAGTATATGAGATAGCTGGAAAATCTAGATTCTTCTAAGTGTCTCTGTCAGATTTATTATTATAAATACTAAGTGCCTTATTACATATTTATAATCATTTRCTAGAYATTTTTAAATAATTGTTATTGAAACAATATTATGTGCTAGCCAAGTCTTTTCCAGACTTATAATATCACAGATTTAAAGGATTACTATATACTTGCAATTAGCTAAGATTAACCACGTTAGTTTCATAGCAAGTAATTTAGCTGAGCTTGGATGTGAACCTATGCCAAACATTCCAAAGGCCAACCCAGATCATTTACAGGCAGACAGATAATGGGAAGCAAGAATACATAAGGAAGTGTAATCTCAACTCATCTTAAGCAATTACCAGGATTTGCTCAGTCAAGAGCAAGAAAGCAGGGCATCACAGTCTGGGACTTCAATATAAATAATGGAATCCAAGGTAGGGGTTTACATAGTTTGTAATTAGCAAAGAAAGGAAGGCTTAGTACAAAGGAGGAAAAAGCAAGGAAGAGGCCCACTCAGCAGCTGAATGACAAAGAGAAGCTTACAGTAGCCTTGTTTAAAATTGGTGATGGATTAATGTTCCGGTAGCCATTCCATGCATGCAAAGCAAAGGATCTAATTTTCTAATTCTGATTGTAGTTTTCCTTTATTTATTTATTTTCTTAAAGAAGCTAGAAAACAAAGCCAAAACTGATTGCATTTCTAATTATATGGGATACAGATAGTTTTTTATAAAATCATAAATGATTTTTGGATGTGGGTTTTGATTGATGGGTGTGCATTACATTTAAAAAGTAAGACCACACCTAGAATTTGAATAAGAAGAATCTGGTTGGTAGTAGATAACCATGTAGGGCAAACAGCAAAGGCCTCCTTGAGAAGCAGACACATCACCAGGGCCATAAGGTTGTATCCCCACCATTCCCAGCCTCAGCTGCC
>BDUI01001311.1:40805-53068 GCA_002335545.1 Apodemus speciosus
CTGAGTGTGTGGTTTGACCTCTTGCCCAAGGGCACATTAAACACAATTGTGCAGAGCCTCTCTAGGACATAAGATGAACTGTAACCTGGTGCCAAGGCTAGCCCGTCTTACTCAGCCTGATGTCAGTTATCTTCACTAAGTATGGGCTATCTTAATAAATACAGGGAAACCCCTGTAAGATCAATTAAAACACAGATGGGGAAGACCGTTAAGGAGCCGTGGCTGGGAAGGGCTGAGGGACAGGTGTGTCTTAGTGACCCCCAGTCTTTGTGTGTTGATGGATGAAGTGGAGCTGGGTGGCTGCTGAGGAAAATTTGGTGATCTCATTTCTGTTGTGACGAGAACACCCTGGATTCTGGGTGAGTGGTCAGAAAGAAAGGTGCATGCACGGATGTCAGCGTAAGTCCAGGTGTTGCATTCAGGGGAGGGTCCTCCATGCATGTGTGTGCTATCCTGGCAGTGGGCAGAGACTGGAGCCTCTGTGAGGATCAAACATGTAATCCTCCTGCCTCAGCCTCCCAAGCACTGGGATAACCAATGATTCCCATTACACTGACATTGGCTACTCCATAATAYTATGACGGTGAGGCCRARTATCAACATACAAACCCTTAAWGCAAAACTGCAGCAGATGGTGACAGTCACAAACCCCTCAGTGCTCAGGCTTTGACTGTCAGGCAGTGGCCACAGATCAGTTGGAAGGACACAGGCTACCTCCTCTGGGAGGACCTGAGCTACCTCCTCTGCCCTCAGCTGGATGCCCAGCACCCACACAACACTGGTGTCCATGAGGAGCTAGCCTCAGCCCTAAGGCTTGACCTTAAGGAAGGGTTGCGGATGCCTCCCTGGCCACAGAGGATAGGGCCAGATCAGTTAGGCGCTGTAAACTTTCCTTGCATAATGTCACTTTGTGCGGGGATAATGGGGGCCAGGCTGGCTTCACTGTCATCACAGGAGAGGAGCCAGATCGTCCAGCTCCTCAGCACCTGAGCCAGGCCAGAGCCAATGGAGGGTTCTACTCTTCCTTCACATCACGCTGACCCCAAATTCCAGGGCTCTCCATGCTTTCAGTCATGAATCCACAAGTCTAGACGGACACAGGTGACCAGGAGTGCCACTGGGGATCGATTAGGTCTCCTCAGGTCCTGATGGTTTTACCCCAGACTCTCCTCCTTAATCCCCAAGAGGAGGYTSCCGCTGCACAGGGAAGGGTGCTCCTTCTGGTAGGGACAGCACCCACCTAGTGTTATGTTGGACAGGCCAYGATTTTCCCCTAATGGCCTCAAACTCCACACAGCTCATCCGTTTGAAGCACAGACCCAGAGGGCTTAGCAGATTCAAGACCTGTGTAAACATCAACACAATAATTTTAGAACATTCTTTTTTTTTTCTACCTCAGAAAGAAACCTCAAATCTTTCCCCACTGGCCCAACCTCCTTCTCCACCCCCTCCCCCCTACAATCCTGGCAACCAGGCATCTGCTGTCTCTAGAGATCTATTTTTGGAATTTCATCTAAAAACATCATATAATACTCAGAGGCTCCTCTCACAGCAGTGTCTGTAAGTCTGTCGGCATTGCTGCCTGTCCAACGCTTGGCTCCACGGCCACTCACTATCCCACTCCACGGACAGAGCTCATTCCCCTCCCTTGGCAGAGACTTTTGCTCTTTCTTCTCCTAGCTACTGTGGTTTATGCTTCCATGGACCCAAGTCTTCCTTTGTTATGGTAGTCCTGCGTGCAGGCTTCTGGGGTTGGCGGCCATTGTGCGGCTGGTGGGGAGATACCAGACTGTTTTCCAGAGGGTCCTTTCATTTTGTTTTCTGGAGGCTGAACTCATGCACACAGTGAGCAAGGTCCCCTCTGCCCAGCCAGAGTCCTGCCTTTCGAAGTTCCACTTAAGAGATTAAGTAGCTCAGGCTGGCTTCAAAAAGAATCACAATTCTCCTGCCTCAGCCTCTGGAGTGCCATGGTGACAGCTGTGTGCCTCCATGCCTGATTTGAATTAAACTTTTATTTTGTTTCTGCGTTTTGAGACAGGGTCTCGAATATTATAGCAGGCTTCAATAGCAAGGTTAACTGTAAACTGGGAATCCCCATCTCCTGAATGCCGATATCACCATACCAGTGTGTGTGGTTCTAAGGACTGAACTCAGGACTCCGTGCATGGTAGGTGAGGAAGAATGACCTTACCTCAAAACCCAAGGATCTCTTGGGGTGACACTTCTTAATGCCATTACACTGGAAATTTAATCTGAAGGTGAATTTGGGGGAAGGTATCCAAATCCCAGCACACAAGGCCACCAGTTCCTGCAAAGCTTTAGAAACACTTCACCTAAGAGAAGGGAAAACATTCTTTCCCTGGAAAGTGCTGGAAGCTGGCTGGGTCCACAGCAGGCTTCACATTTGAGCCTGTAAGTCTTTCTCTCACCTTTCCAGCCAGGGCCACCAAACACCACATGCAAATCATATGCAAATTTCCCCCTCCCATCCGCCCTTCCGCACCCAGAGGAGTAGGAAATGTTCTGGGCTGGGTCCTTCCCTTCATTAATTTCTGAGCCTTAGTACATTACTGATGGGTAATTAAGAGTGAGCTATTAATACTACATTTAATATTTAAGTGCAGCGAAGAGGAGAGAAATTCTAACCAACGAGATGTTATGCTCCAGAGAGGAACTGTTTTATTTTTTTTCCCCTGCTTTCCTAAAGCTCCAGACCGTTTGCACAGAATATATAGATAGAATACACCGGCCTGAGGACTTCATTTAGTGATAGAGTTCCGGGGAGGCCTCAAACCCCAGGAAAGGCATGGGGGAGCCAGCAATAAAAGCAGGATTGGAGTAGGTCCTGACCCCAGAGGGCCTGCTGTCCCTTGCTGATGGAAGTGACGGTGAAGACGTCTGTCCGCACCAGGGGCAGTAGTGATAAGAACATAGCTATCCATACCATGTGCCGGAAGGGTGTGGCCTACTGGGTTCTCCTCATGTGGCCTTGAAAATCAGGCTTCCCACATCTTACCCTCTTGATCTCTTGGGAGTTCCCCCTTTAAAACTTGTCTTGGGGGTTCATATTCAAAAGCCACAAAATGACCTCACCCTGGAATAATCTGGGCCAGCTAGCTCCTTCTTACCTTTGCTCCAAGTGTGCACATTTGATGCCTACAGGCCACTTAAACGCCAGCACCTAGTGGCTCCAAGGGACACATGGCATGGGCCACATCCCAGGGCTGCTGATGTCGTGAGGTGATTATCTTGGCCAATGCAACAGCCAAGGAACTGTTGCCACAAGGTGACCAGGAACTCCAGTGCACCTGGAAGCCTCTAAGTGTCTTCAGGACTCTGGGCATTTCTAGGAATCTGTGTCTTGGCTCCACCCAGGGCAATGGGATTGCAGTTGCTAGTGGGTGGCCCTGTCCTATAAGCTGTATCTTCTGTGAGCAGATCAAGTGGAGGTCAATGGTGGGAGGTTAGGCTGTGGGCAGGGAAGAGAGCTGAGGGGAGGCTACTCTCTTCCAGGTGTGAGATGGGCACTTCTACAGAGCCTGAATAACACAACTCTCACACCCAGCCAGCATGGCGCAAAGGTTGATCTGTTCTGTAGGGAAATCTTCCCAAGGCCACCCAGTGCAGTTCGGTATCCATCCCCTTAACTTGTGTTGTGTCTTGCTGGGATCCAGGGGGAAGCCAAGTGGGTGGTCTTGGGAATCGGAAGACCAGGGTTTGAACCCCTGTTTTTCTGTGTGTTAACTCCGGAAATGTCCATCTCTCTCTCATCACGCAGGCCCATCCTCTCGGGAGTGGGAATCAGGGAAGCAGAGCCAAACCTCTTGGCTGAGTTTATAGTGGTTGCTCAACACAGCTCGTCATTGATAGTTACCTAAGGTCCATCTCACAGATGCAAAAACTGAGGTTCACAGAAGAGAAGCGACTCTTAGGTCCTTTGAGCATCATCCCTCCCTGTACATCACAGGGGAGTTGTGGGTCTTTTGTTTGACTGGACCCCAGAGGGTGGCACTGTGCTGTGTGGCTATGAAAACTGTAGGACCTCTCTGGAAGAGGTAGATTACTGGGGTAAGTGTGGAGTTCCTTGAGCCTGTGTTACTCTGGCCACGTCCTGTGTCTCTTGCTGCTTCCTAGCAGATATTTCCCCTCCCCACATACACACTATGATCAACCGAATTTTCAAGTTGAAAAGAATCCCCCTTTCCTGAGATTATCTATATAGGTAATATAGACACAGCAAAAGAGGAGCAGCCAAGATTCTAGGTATACCAGATGGCTCTGGATCTCCTGTTGGCTGATGTTGTCTGTCACCCACACAATTTGTTGATAGGGACCTTGCAGAATTCTTTCCAGCAGGAGAAAGCCAGAGGGGACTGGGTCTAAGACCCACACAGCTGCTATGACAGTCAGAACAGGGTAAGGAATAGGATTATTAATGACATGAACATACAGAGAAGCAAAAGTACAGCAACGGCTGTGAGAAGCATTCATGCCCCTAATATTGGGAACAGACAGCATGGTGGGGTCTCTGAAGAGAGAAATCAGGATGCACATGACAGAAGTGGAGTCTGTTTAAACATAAATACTTTTCTGGGGGGGGAGGTTCCCAGCACAAGCCTGTACCCTTCCTCTAATTCCCAAGTAGGAGGCAGGGTRGGGCTGGGGAGCCATGTGTGTGGTGCCAATGCCCCCTTTGATATTGAAGACAGGTCCTGAGATTCTATTAGCTTGGGTTTCACAGACAGGGTCTCAGTAGGTACCTGTCAGTATCTGTGTGAGGGGAGGGGCTGCTGCGGAAGTGTCTTTGTTAGGGTTACCATCACTGTGGTGAACACCATGACCAAAGCAATCCAGGGAGAAAGGGTTTGTTTAGCTTACACTTCCACATCATAGTCCATTGCAGAAGGAAGTCAGGGTGGGAACTCAAGCAGGGCAGGAAACTGGAGGCAGGAGCTGATGCAGAGACCATGGAAGGGTGCTGCTCACTGGCTTTCTCCCCGTAGCTTGCTCAGTCTGCTTTCTTATATAACCCAGTACTACCAGCCTAGGGATGGCTCCACCCACAGTGGGCTGGCCTCACCCACAATGGGCTGACTCCACCCACAGTGGTCTGGCCCCACCTACAATGACTGGCTCCACCCACAGTGGGCTAGGACCTCCCACATCAATCTCTAATTAAGAAAATACCCTGCAGGCTTCTCTGCAGGCCAATCTAAATGGAGATTTTTTGGGGGGGGAGGGGTTGATTGATTGGTTGGTTGGTTTTGATTTTTGTTTTGTTTTGTGTTCACCCTCTCCATCCCCCAGAGTTTCTCCGTGTAGCCCTGGCTGTCCTGGAACTCTCTGTAGACCAGGCTGGCATTGAACTCACAGAGGTACACTGCCATGCTGGCTCATGGAGGCATTTTCTTACTTGAGGTTTCCTCCTCTCAGATCACTTTAGTTTTATGTCAAGTTGATACAAAGCTGTCTAGCACATGGCCCGAGCAGCAGCTGTATCCTGATGTTATATTCTTATGCAGTCTAGGTAGACACAGTGTAGCCTCTGTGTGGTAGTAACTCTGTCTCATGCCAGAGTTATACACCTGAGGTGATGGTCAGTGTGAGTTGCCAGTTCAACAGAATCTAGACTCACCTGGGAGGTGGGCCTCTGTGTATGCCTGTAGGGATTATCTCAATTACATTAATTAAGATAGGAAGACCTGCTTACTGTGGGTGCCACCTTTCCCTGACTGGGGTCCTGGACTACAGAAGTGGAGAGAGTGAGTTGTGCAGCAATATTCCCCTCTCTGTGTTCAGAGTGTGGATGTCATGTGACCGGCCAGTCTCCTGTTCCAGCCACCATGCCTTCCCTGCGATGATACACTGTATCCCTCTGGACCTATGAGTCAAAATACATTCTTTCTCTTTTACGTTGCTTTTGTCAAGTATTTTATCTCACTGAGGAGAACGTATGCCTGTTTTCCTGTGAGCCTTGGGCATCTCACTCATGATCTTGGCTCATTGACAGAAAAGGCCAGCTTACGCACTTAGGCATTTATGCTCTTTGCCCAGGGTGCTGAAGAAGTCAGTGCTCCTCTTTGTCTATGCTGAGCTCCTCGCAGACAGGTCCTTGGGGTTGGTAAAGCCAGGCCTATTTTCAAGTCCAGGGAATTGGGACTGACCCTGAGAGCTCAGCCTTGTGGGCGGTACCGTCCTGGGGAGATGGTTCTAGGTTCTATCAGAAAGTAGGCTGAGCAAGCCGCGAGGAGCAAGTGAGTCGGCAGCGCCCTCCATGGCCTCTGCACCAGCTCCCGCCTCCACGCTTTTGTGGAAGAACTGTGATGTGGAAGCATAAGCCAAATAAACCTTTTTCTCCCCATGTTGCCTTGGTCATGGAATTTCATCAGAGCAATAGAAACCTTTACTAAGAGATCATCCAAGCATTTATGCATCCATGCATCCATGCATCCAGTTACCCTTCAAGCTCCTTTCCTTATTTATTTTCCTCTCTCCTCCCCTTACCCATCCTCCACCCAGCCAGACCCTGCTGRGAGGGCCCTTGTAGCCTGACCCCCTCACCAGTACTCTGCACACGCGTCATCCAGAGCACAGCAAAGCTGCGCTGGATTCTCAGCCTGGGCAGGAGGAGGCTCCTCTCTATATCTGCTGTCTGTATCACCTGCTTTGGGTGTCCCTTATGGTCCACCGTTTCACTGAGCATCATCTCAAACTTCTCTCTGTGTTTCATAAAACACCCAACCAGCAGCATGTTGGCACGGCAAGGCAATAAACAGAAAATTGGATTTATTTACCCAGATAGGAAGGAGGAAGCCCTACAGCTGCCCAGATCCTTCGTACTGTAAAGGACCAGCATTCAGAGAGGCTGTCCCTAGGGAGGTTATCTGCAGAGGCCAAGTACCAAGAAGAGGCCCCACCGAGGGGCTGGCAGAACTCGACAGCCTCCCACGGCTTCCTCCACTTTATCCTGCAGCCCCATGCAAATCACCAGGAGTCTCATTTGCATATGCACCAGCTCATTTCCATATCCCCAGCTCTGGGTGGCAGGGCCCTGGGACTAGCTGACAGCCGCCCCTTTTGTTTGCTCCTGCCATCCAGGGAGTTGCTCCTCCTCCGTCCTTCCAATTGATGCTGGGGGGAGAGAAAGAAAGAAAGAAAGCCAGAGAAAGCAAAGCAAAAGGAGGACACCCTCAGGACAAAGAGACAGTCGCCATCTGGGCAGGAAGGGAGGAAACACCACTGTCTGGAGTCGGACACCGGGGACGCTCATGACAGAGGGCCGGGTAGGCTGCAGTGGGATCCCAGAAGTGTCAGCACTGGCTGCAGGCCCAGCCTTGTCACACACTTGGCTCTGGGATCTCTGCGGGTGACTGAGACTTGTGCCTCTGTTTCTCCCTCTGGGACAAGACTATTTCTCAGTAGCATCCTGAGCTTGTGGGGGAGCTTAGGGGTGTGGATGCTGCAGGCCCATTGGTGGCCCTCACCTCCTGCTCCCTTTTTGTGTCGGGTTGGGGCCCTGCTGGGGTGACACAGCTGTCAAATATAAGCAGGAGGCTTGCCTGCCACTCCCTCCTCTGTGAGACCAGCTTGCATCCATCTAATCTCTGTCTCTGGGCCTCAGTTTCCCCAAAGTGGTAAACTCCCCCTAGGAGCTGGTTGCTCTGGTCTGTCTTCACTATATAGAATGAGTCTAGCACCTGGCCCAGCCCGGTGCCTTTGCATCTATGCCCATTTTACAGATGAGGACATGGAGGCCCAAGGACAGTCCTTGGCCCATGTTTTGCTGCTCTCCTCTCCCACACTACTGCTCACCCTGGAGCCTCTGGCACCATCCTTGTTCTAGCAGACCTTCTGTGAGCAAGATGTCGCAGTCACTTGGGGGTGGAGAGAGCATGTACATTAAAACCTACACCTTGTTTCTGACAAAAAATTCTCCCTCCCTTCAGTCTCTTTTCGGGTCCACTCAGAATTCTGTCTTGGCTCTTCAGGATACACCAAAACTCTTTCCTAGATGACAGCTTGGTGCAAGAAGTATGTGTGTGTGTGTGTGTGTGTGTGTGTGTGCACATGTGCATGCATGTCTGTGTATATATGTTTCTGTATGTATATATGTGTATATGTGTGCATGAGTGTATATATATGAATATGCAAGTATGCATGTGAGTATATGTATGTATATATGTATGTGTGTATGAATGTATGTTTAAGTATATATGTGTATGAGTGTATGTCTGTATGCATATATGTGTGTATGTGTGTACATGAGTATATATGTATATGTGTGAGTATATGTGTTTGTATATATATATGTATATGTGTATGAATGTGTATGAATATATGTGTGTATATATGTTTGTGTGTACATAAGTATACGGATATACATGTGTTAGTATGTGTTTGTGTGAGTGTATTATGTGAGTATATGTGTGTATATGAGTGTATGTATGTATATGTTTGTGTAGGTATACATATGTGTGTATGTGTATGAGTATATGTGTGTTAGTATGTATGTGTGTGAGTATATATATATATGTGTGTGTGTATGTGTGTGAATGGGTGTGCATGTATGTATAAATGTGCATGTGAGTGTATGTATGTGTGACTATATGTGTATATATTTGTGAATGTATATATGTATGAGTGAGTATATGTATATATATGTGGAAGTACGTAGAAGTGTATGTGTGTCTGCATGTGTGTATCTATATTTGTGTATACATGTGTGAAATTATATATGTATGTGGTATATGTGTGTGTTGCAAATGAGGTCCCTTGTCCTATGTGAGCAATCCTATGCTGTTCTCTTGTACACATGCATGTACACATATCCATGTGTACAGATGTTAGCTGGGATGGGCTGGCCTGTTTTTTCTGTACCATGTGTGCTGTGCGTGAGATATTCCTGTGCAATAACCCAGAAGACCAGAGCCACCTACAAGGCGCATTTTTGTGCCTGCTCTGGACATTWCCTGTCTGTGTTCGTAGGATTGAGTCCTACCTTAATCAGTGAGTGAGTACTTGACAGTAGCATGCTTAGCTCCTCTGCAGGAATAGTAGTCCTGGCCCTCTGGAGGTCTCTTCCTCCTGGCTCCAGGTGGTCTGACAGGTGGTCTGACAGGTGGTCTGGCCAAGACTTGTGGTTGGTGCAGAACCACTCCCTGGGCACATTAGAACTGTGTCCCCTGGGTGACTCTGAGGGCCTGGGCAGGTGCCTGAGGCTCTGGCTTCACCCATGGTCCCCCTCCTCCAAGTGTTTTTCTCTTGTCCTGAGGTCTGGGTTGCAGTTTTAAATTTAGCCTCTTGTAAAGCCTTGCATGACCTGGCCCCTGGGGGCCATGTAAGGACCTCTCAGAACCTTTCTGGGAGGAATACGACCTGAGTGATCTGGAAGTGGGGGAGGGGGTAGCAAGTTCTATGTCTTCATTCCTCTTCTGTCTGTCTCAAGCTGCCTCACACCCTTACCCAGCTGGGAGGCACTTGGAGCTAAGACAAGGCACTTGTCTTGGAAGCTAGGACCTGTGGGACCTAGAAGCTAAGATCTGGCTTAGACAGGATTTTATGTGGCTTTCAGCAAGTTCCCAACTCTGGGGGCTCAGTTTCTCCAGTTTCACAATGGGTCTTTCGGTTCATTCCCTGCTGTCCCTGAGGGTTGCAAAGATTAGCTGGACGCAGGGTGTCTGTAATCTGTGGTTAACTTAGGCCTATCTTACATCTCCCAGAACCCCTTGCTCTTAGACTTTGTCTGTTAGTCTGTCACTGGGGAGGTGTTCGGGAGACCCTTGGAGCCAGCATGACCCCTTCCTGGGCCATCATTTTTGGAATGCAGCCCACCCAAGGTCACGCAGGCAGGGAGGACCAGCTGTTGGCTGCACTCTGAGGTGAGGTCGTGGACCTGGGCTGCTATTGGACAAGCCCTGTATATCCTTGTCCAGCCACAGGAGATGAGAGATTAGCAATACCCTAACACATGACCACTGGAGGAGACTCCCTGCTCCCTGGGGGACCAGGCCTGGCTGCCATTGGGCCAGCTAGCTCTGGGGAGGAACGGGAGAACCTGACACCTTCGGACACTTGGTCTTGTCACTCCTGGGGGGATTTGGTGAGCTGTGGGTAACATGGTTGGGTACATGCCGTGCCGGTGCCTGGGAAGCAGAGGGCTTGGTACATTGTCTCTAGACTTGGCACGATGGGAGGACAGAGAGCACAGGGACACTCTGTGGATATCTTCGTGTGTATAAACAAAGGAGCTCCTAACTCTCCCATTTAAAACGGCAGCCGATCTTCCACAGCTCCACATTGACTCTGTGATGTCAGACCCGAACCAGGAGCCCCAGTGACCCATAAGTTCTCACACCACCCCCTGCCAAGACCCAAGCCCAGCTCCCAAATGCATCGGGACTCCACTTTGTCCCCATCGGATGCCACTGTCACCTTTCCCACGAGGTGAACTTGCCAGAGCTCAGGGGGCCATGCTGGTTCTCAGTAGTTTAACCCTACCTACAGTGTCCCACTCTGGCTTGCTGGCAAGGCCATGGACCCATTCTGTTCTCCTGGACCTGCCTAGGGTAGCCATCTCTGCTCTGTGTCCAGATCTGACCTGTTTGTGTTCCAAAATGCTCCGCAATCCTCAGGTCTGGCTTTGTCTGTGTCTCTGGCGAATCTTCTAGTCCTCACTATCGATGACTGAATGAGAGAGCCTGTTGGTCTGGACCCTGTTGCAGATGCTGGAGGATAGCTAGTATGTCCTGAGACCAAGCATCTATCATTCCCACGCCCATCCATAAATCCATCAATCATCTCTGCATTAAGGCTCCCTGACATGTGTCCATCACTTATCCATTCACCTGAATATCTATCTGCCAGTGTTTTTATATGTATTTACATACTTACATACATGCAAATGTATGTATGTATTTATGTGTGTAAATGTGCATATGTATGCATGTGTATAAGCATATAGTGTATGTATACATATGTATGTATGCATGCATGGATATATGTATGTAAGTATGCGCACACATGTCTGTACATACATGTACATATACATGTAGCATGTACATATGTATAACATATGCATGTATGCATGTGTGTGTACATGTGTCTGTGTGTATTCACTCACCTCTCCATCGTTCATCCACCCGTCTGTCCATCTCTCTATCCATTTTCTTTCTATCCATTCATCAGTTCAATCATACATCACCATTCTTTCAAACCATCTACGTATTTATCCACCTCCATTCACCAATCCACCAACCTACTCATTCATCTGCCTGCCATCCATCCGTTCATTTAACCACTCAGCTATTCATCTGCTCACTTAATAATCCATGCATCAGTCCATCCATTTATCCACCCACCAATTCATCCATCCACCCATCCACACAATTACCTTCCTGCCACTCTACCCATCCACCTATTCATCCAGCCACTCAGCTACTACTCAGCTACTCATTCCTCCTTCCACTCACTCATCTCTCTACCCAGCTGCCAATCATAGATGTGCCTGCTCACACAGTCATCAGACTGTCCCGTCCTGCAGCACGATAGAGAAGAAGCTCCTGAGGACTAGCCTGCGTGTGGATGGGATGCCCCTCTTTTTCTCTGTACCTCCCCTCTCCCCTTCCTCCACCTTTCCCCCTTTATTTCTCCCTTTCTCTCCCTCTTCTCTCCTTCTCCCCTCTCTCCTCACCCTTCCTTCTTCTCTCATCTGGCCCCTCTCTTCACCCTCTCATTCACTCCTTTCTCTTCCTCTCCCCTTCCTCTTTCCTCCCCTCTCTTCCTTCCTTTCTCCYCTCCCTCTCTCTTCCCCTTCTGTCCCTCTCCCCTCTGTATCCCTTTCTCTTTCCTTCCCCTCCCTTCCTCTCCTCCTCCCCTTCCTGCCTCCACCTCATTTCTTCTTCCTTCCTTCCTTTCCTTTCCTTTCCTTTCCTTTCCCATCAATCCAGCCACTCCACTCCACATCTCATTTTGGTTTTCCTTTCTTCCTTCTTTATCCTCTCTGCTTTTCTGATGTCCTCATCTACACCTCCTCCTCACTTCCATCCTCCTTCTCCTCCTCTTCTTCCCCTCCTTCTCCCTCTCTGGTCCTTCCGGGGCTCGCTCAGCATCAGGTGAAGACCTTCCTGAAAAGGCTCCCTCCTGACTACTCCCAGGGCTTGAATGGCAACGGTAGCAATCTTTAGGTCTCAGGAGGGGCCTATTGCCCCTGAGCCAGAGCACCTGTGGTGAGTACCTTGTACAGAGTCAATCCCTGGCCCAGACTG
>BDUI01001311.1:134180-148126 GCA_002335545.1 Apodemus speciosus
CAGAGTGGTATCAAGGGGGTCCTGAGAGTGAAAACACATGATGATTAGAATCATGGAAGACCAGGAAGAGAGAGAGGCCCAAAGTTCTCACTTGCCTTGCCTCTCATGGGCAGGGTCAGCCACTACTACAAAACCTCCACAGACCCAGACACACTCCCAGACACAGTGTYGTTAGCCATGCAAACCTCTATTCTTTCTAAACAACCYGCTCTCGGGTATTTTGTGGTAGCAACATAAAACAGACCAAGGCAGAGCTGCTTGTGATGGCCAGCCTTGMTTATCAGCCTGATGGGGCTAAGARGATGTCTGTTTCCTGGCACTTAGTTAAGTATCCTCTGTGAGGGTGTGTCCAGACAGGTCCAATGAAGGAAGGAAGACTGGTCATGAATGTGGGTGGCACCTGCCGTAGGCTACCAGCCTAAGCTGGAATAAACAGGAAAAAAACWGCCATATTACAGAATTCTCTTTCCCCTTCCCCTTCCCCTTCTCTCCTCCCTTCCCTCCCTCTTCTCTCCTCCCTTCCCCTCCTCCTCTCCCCTCCCTCCCCTCCCTCTTCTCTCCTCCCTCCCCTCCCCCTGTGTGTGTGTCTCCCCACCCCCTTCATAGCTGCATGCTTTGAGCTTTGAACTGAAACCTGAGCCAAAAGAATCTTTTTCAAGTTGTTCACATTAGGTATTTTGGCCCAGTGGCAAAGGGTCCATTTGAGCCATCTTATATCAGCATGGGGTCCGGAGTTGTTTGGTGGTTTGTCTGAAGCCATGCAGGAGACACAACTCCTGCCATGGGCCAAGACAGAGCAGCTCTGGGCAGGCTGAACCGTCTGGGAGATTCACTCTAGGGTCTGGGGATGTCCTCATCCCTTCAAGAAGTTTGGCCCTGGCCGGGCRTGGAAGGAGTCGGGATATATGTTCACAGGCACCATCCCRGTTTTCTCTCCAGAGGCAGCTCTTCAGGGACGCTAATTCCCTTTTAAAGTCGAGAGACTGAGGTACCCAGAGGTAAAAGCCAAGATGCACATTAGGCGTGGAAGGGGCAGGACTGACATCTGAACCTAGGTAGTGGGTGTGACAGGAGACCGAGACACAGCTTCCTGGATGTGTGCAGAGAATGCAGTCCCACTGACAGCGTTGCCTCCCTCTCTCACCCAGTACCAACTGTTTCTTCTGGTTTCTGAGGCAGAAGTGGCTATAGGACCCTTGCTGAAATGCAGCAGCTTTAAATCCAAGGGACATGTCCTGGCCCTGGTGTGCCCCTCCCCCACCACGCCCAGGCTGCACCACCCTGCGCTGGGACAGGAGCTTGCTTCCTGCCTTTAGCTCCCAGCCACGCACTTCTCTGCAGGCCACAGCCCTGTCTTCTCAACGCAAGGCCGCTAAAGGTCTTGGGAATTTTTGTAAAAACTCTTAAACCTGGCTGCAAGCCAGAGGGAAAGGGCCCTGAATGGTTGACGCTGTCTGGGAGAAGATAGAATCCCACATTCCTACAGCAGGCTGTCCCAGGGTGGGTGGGGGTGCAGACAGGCCTCGACCACCAGCCTAAGCAACACCAGAGATGTCTGGGCAGGAGGGCCGGCTGCTCAGCTTTGGCCAGCTGGTATCCCCCAGACTGTCTCAGCAGAGCCAGGGCAAGAAACAACTCAGAGAGCTGTGTGACCTGGTGTAGGGTCGCACAATCGGGGAGCAGCTTCACTGCGGTTTATTCGGGTCTGCACAGTTAGACAAAGGCAGGCACCCATGCAGACAGGAGCACTTGTACACATACCACATATGCGTGTATACCCTTTCTCCAACAACTCAGCACACACACACACACACACACACACACACACACACACACACACCATGCATACGTGCACGGACAAACACATACTTTTAGGACCTTAAGTTATAGCTCTCACCTGGCCCATCTGGAATAGGTCCAAGGTCCTGTCAATCAGATGCTGGGATCCCTCCCTCCCTCCCTCCATCCCTCCCTCCATTCCTCCCTTCCTTCTTCCCTCCCTACCTCTTCCCAGATGTTGTCTACAGCTCTGGCCAACTGGCCAGATGTGCTCAGCACCACAGGCTTCTCAGGAACTGGAAGGCTGAGGAGTCTGAGACAACCCTCAGGTGTCTATGTGACACCRTCCAGCCAGACTGAGAGGACATGGGGTCACCAGGCTGTCCTTGTAGCAGCCTGTGGGCAAGCTATGCACTTCACGAAAGGTCTGGCAGCCAGAGGCTGAAGCTGCTAGGAGAGTGGAGACTGGTGAAACTGAATGGCTGACCCTCATGTGTCCACGGAGCACAGAGCCCAAGGTCACAGTGGGCACCTAGACTGGAGCTGCGTTAGCTCCGTATTTAATCTGAAGCAGCTCTGTCTACAGCAGCACAGACACGCAGGGGGATAAAGAGACATCTGTCATCTTGTTAGCTGCCCTGGACTGACATTTTCTTCTAGTTGGAGTATTTTCTGTAGATTGGGGTGGGACTCCTCACAGGGCTCCTGCTGGTCCTGAGCCCTGGGAACTACAGCCTTACCTAAGATTTCCAGAGCTACAGGTCAAGGGCACAGACACTAGGGCTTCAGGACTAGCACTAGCATTAGGAGTCCAGGTTCCCAAGGAGGCAGGTGGCTGGCCCRTTCCCAGATAGGCTTTTCACAAGCTGGGTGACCTTGAGTTCTACGTCTGATCCAGGTCTCAGTTTCCTCACTTGTGACGAGGACATGACCTGTGGGGCTTTTCTGAGGAGCCACATGGAATGGTGCTCAGCAGGGCTGGTGCAGGCAGCAGGAGTCGTGGGGAGTCCCTTTCCCACGAGGCAAGAGGAAGGGGCACAGCTGAGGTGAGCAGTCAACCACGCCCCACAAGACACACCACGCCCCTCAAAACGCACCACGCCCCTCAAAACGCACAACACCCAGCTCCCTTGCAGGCACCACACGCCTGCCTGCTGACGTCTCCGGATTTTTCTGCAGTCAGAAATCCCTCTAACTTGTCCTGTCAGACAGAGACCTATAAAAAGCTTACCCACACTGTTATTTTAAGGGATGCCATCACCGTGTCTCTGCCTGGGGGTCTCTGCTGGAACAGCCGTGGTTCCCACGGCCCGTGACTTCCAAGGGTAAGGAGGAGGCAGAGGGCCACAAGGCTGTGCAGAGGTGGGGGCCACATTTTCACTATGCGAGGGGCCTCCCCATCCCAGCCCTGTCCCTCCCTCTCCTCTTTTGCTCCCAGGACCTCTTGGGAGAGTCTTTGTAGAGGAGGGAGCTATGTGGGACTTCATTTTCCCCCAAGGTCACACGGGAGCTGGCAGTTCCCCCTTGCCCAGCTCTGAAGACTCAGACCACCTGCTGTCTCCCCTCTCATTAAGCTCCTCCCCTCCTCCTCTCCCTCCCTCTCACCCCCTCTTTCTCCTCCCCCTTCTCCTCCCCTTCCTTCTCCCCCTCCTCTCCCTCCCCCATTCTCCCCCTTCTCTTGCCCCTCCTCCCTTTCCTTCCCCTCCTCCCCATCCCCTCTCAATCCCATCCCCTCTCCTCCTCCTCGTTCCTCCCCCTCTTCCCCTCTTCTTTCCCCTCTTCCTCCCCCTCCTTCCTACCCCAATTCTTCCCCTTCTCTTCCCCCTCTCCCTCCTACCTCAATTCTTCCCCCTCCTCCCCTTCCTCCTCCTCCCCTCCTCCCCTTCCTCCTCCTTCTCTTTCCTCTCTGACTCCTCCCTTCACCTCCTTGCTGCATCCATTCCTCTGTTCCCACTCTCCTCTAGGCCTTCCTCCTGAAGACCTCCTGCCTTACCTGCGTGTCCCGTGAGCCCCGTTTTCAACATCATGTTCTCTGTCAAAGCTGGTTGGAGGAAGCCCAGTCTCCTGCAGTCTCCTTGACCTGCAACAACCCATCTAGACAGAGTGCCCTCAACCCTGAAGGAAGAGCACCCCCCATGCAAAGCCCAGGGCAGCACAGGGGCGGGGACCGCAATGCTGAGGCTTACACTGTACTTGGTTTAGTTCTAACGGAGATTTTCCCTGTGCACCATCCTTCCTGCTTTATCATACATGCACAAACTTTAAACACTTGTGTCCGTGTATGTATGTATGTATGTATGTATGTATGTATGTATATGTGTGATGTGTGTGTTCATGTGTGTAAGTGTGCTGTGGCGTATGTGTGGAGGTCAGTGGACAACCTCAGGTCTCAATCCTAAACTTCCCTCTTATTTAAAAGGGCCTCTTATGAGCTATGTTTACTCTAGCTAGCTGGACATAGAACTTCCAGGGATGCCCCTTCTCTGCCTCCCACCTCTGGGCAGGAGCCCTGGGCTGGCAAATCCTTGCTCTATTGTGTTGGTCGCTGCGTGGGTTCTGGGCATCCAATCTGGCTTCTTATGCTTGCAAGAAAAATCTCTGTGACCATTGAGCTCTCCAGCCCCATCCCACTGACAAACCACAGCTGTAACTTGTCAGATGTCAATCACATCGAGGCTCTAAGCAATGGAACCCAGGGCTTTATGAGTGTCACATGGTGCTCTGTCACCAGGCTAGCCCAGCCCAGCGTGTTTTCACACACAGGTGGTCCTGCATACATCCAGTCAGTCTGAGAGGAACCACTTCCCTGCTGCCTAGAGAGGTCCTGGACCAACAGTGGTCTGGACCACACATAGCAGTGGCCTAAGAACTGGACCAGAAGCTCATTTTGCAACCCATGCCTCAGTTTCCTGATCTGACAGTGGAGTTCCCATCCCTCCCTTATGGAAAGTAACCCCGCATGCGGGTTGCTGGCCGCTTAGCCAGGACATCAGGCTGCAAAGTTCTGGTGAACCCATGGCTGTGGTGCAACTGCCAGCTAGGCCCAAGCCCCCAGCCCCGGAGACCCCGGAGACCCCGGAGCCAGGCTGCATCTCGGGGAAATGAGGCCCGGTGGCCCCTGACCCCAGCCTGCAAGAGGCTAACCCCCTCCCTGGCCCCTCGGCTGCGAGGCTGCCCGCCCCGACCATTCACGGGTTTGTATTATAAGATGACTGCCGTCGCCATGACAACATGAAAGGAGCCGATCTCATTACTGAGGCCCGGACACATTATTTTCTCCAAGGAATTTCTTCTTTTCATTATTTCCCTCCAAAGGTCAGCTGTCCTCTCAGGCGGGGCGGGGGCGGCGGGGGTGTCCACGAAAGGTGAGCCGATTCGGGGCCCAATTCCCCGGGTGGAATTTACAAGCATTTTGCCTTCTCCTCCTGCTCTAACACCAGCTTAGAGAATTTCTTCAAGCCAGCCTTTCTCTTTAACCCCTGCGGCTCCGGCAGCAGACAGCAGCCCAGCCATCCTCGCTAGGTTCCTGAGATCCCTCCAGGGTCTGGGCTTTTCTCCAGCACRTGTCTCCCTGCTACCATCGAGAAGTCCCGGATGCTGAGGTCTCTGCCGACTTGCCCTGGAGGATTGCCGACACACGGACATTTATGTGTTCCCCACAGGGGGGAAAAACTCCCCATTAGAAGGTAACACTAATGCGGGGGTGGGGTGAGGGAATCCGTATCCATGCCTGGAATGCAGGGCGTGCAGCAATTCAGAGCCTGACAGACCCGCTAACGTCCCTATCAGGCTGTGTGCCCTTGGGCAAGTAGCTCCGTTTCTGGGCTTACTTTGCTTACTTGTCTGTTAAGCAACTCTGTGTTGGTGTGTACCCAGGAAATAAGCAGAAATCACGAGCAGAGTCTGGCTGGCACCCAGGAACAGTAAATACCAAGGATTGATTATCGTATTTTGGTGTGTTTCTATCCATTTCTCCCTGTGTGTCAGCTGTCTGTAACTGTGAAACAAACAGCCCCGAGACTTGAGACTCCTTACCCGCGACGCAGCGATAACTGGGTATTAGCTCGTGCTGTTTCTGTGGGTGGGGGCCTCTGCCTCTGTCTCTGGTGGGTCCTGACGTGGCTGCAGCTATCGGGAAGAGGGAGGCAGAGGCTGGGTTCTTCTGATATCTGGCCTCACAAGTCAACTGTATCTTGTGTCTGCCTTACTCCGTGTCCAACAGGCAGAAGTCTGGTTCCTTATAGGATCTCCAGGGAGCTGCAGTGACACCCGAGGAAGGGCATCTGGAAATGGTTCCAGGGCATCATATTCTGTAAGACAGGATCAGGATGGACACCCATTCTACAGAGGGAAAACTGAGGCTCTGGAAAGACCGGCAACTTGCCCCACTGGCTTCCCACAAGGCTCCAGATTCTCCCTTCTGCCTCAGCTTCTCACGGGGCCCCTTATTCAGCTTACCAGATTCTCTGTCTGGGACTCTGGAGAACTGTCTGCCCCTGTGTGGTCGGCACTCAGATCTGGGGGGCTCCCAGCCTCTCAATGGGAATTCTAGCACAGGCAGCAAAGATGAAGATGTGTAGCTGTGAAGCTGAYGATGCTGTGTTTTTGTTGACAGTTGGACGATCGCCTCCATCAAACAGCAACGAATGGCTGCCAGAGGCAGAAACAAAGTCAGTCATACAGTTCCCTCTCTCTCTCTCTCTCTCTCTCTCTCTCTCTCTCTCTCTCTCTCAATAAAGCCTAATGCTCTTGCATTCTTGCATCTCCTGCCTCCAGTGAATGATGCTCGGATGAGTTTACAGGTTTCTGGCCGTGACTCAGCAGCCCATGAGGAACAGGGTCACCATGACTTAGCAGAGCTTGAAAGATGGTATGTCAGCTCAGGTTCTTTTGATCTTCTGAGAGAGAGAGAGAGAGAGAGAGAGAGAGAGAGAGAGAGAGAGAGAGAGAGAGAGAGATACAGAGACAGACACACAGAGAGACAGAGAGACACACACAGAGAGACACAGAGATACAGAGACACACACAGATAGAGACAGAGACACACATACACAGAGACACAGAGATACAGAGACACACAGAGACAGAGACACAGAGAGACAGAAAGAGACAGACACAGAGAGAGACACAAAGAGACACACAGACAGAGACAGAGACACACATGCACAGAGAGAGAGAGAGAGAGAGAGAGAGAGAGAGGGAGGGGAGGGGGAAGGGGAGGAGAAGGGGGAGGGGAGAGAGACAGAGACAGAGAGAGACAGAGACATACAGAGGAACAGAGACACAGAGAGAGACACAGAGACAGGGGGAGGGGAGAGGGAGAGAGAGATGTTTATTTTGGGTCTTAGAGGAAAGGCTGAGCTTATCTGCCTCAAGGACCAAGAGCAAGCTTGGTCTGAGGGCTGAGGGTTGGGGTACTGACAGCTTGTTGGTGGCTCGCTCCTTGGTTTAGCTGGACTGCTGGTTCCTGACAGGGTTGAGGACTCAGAGACTGCTGGGGTAACAGGTGAGAATGCGGGCAGATGTTCTGGAGGGCCTTAAAGGTTCTAGCTCATTAGGCTGGGGCCTAAGGATCAACGTTGATTTAAAAATTTATTTTCACTTTATGTGTATGGGCATTTGCCTGCTTGTCTGTACATTGTATGCATGCCCGGTGTCCCTGGAGGCCAGTAGGGGACACCAGAGCCCTGGGACTGGGGTTAGACTGTTGTAAGCTGCCATATAGGTACTGGAAATTAAGTCCTGGCCTGTTGGAAGAGTAGCCAGGGCTTTTAGCCATGGTGACATCTCCAGTTCTATCTTCTCATCACAGACAGTTCTGTAAGGGCTACTTGGTTAAAACACCCCATATAGAAGAGCTCCCCCCCCCCCCGTGGGTGCTGCTCCCTCAGCTCCGTTGGCACCAGTAATATTCAGGTTCAGAAGAAATTCATCTCTGGGAAGCCATCCCCAGTTCTATCATAGAGCCGGTGATGATAGTCATGGCCCTGTACCTCCTACCTCATGTTCCCAGACTCAGCTTCTCACAGCCACACAAAAAAGTTAGGTGTCCAAGTCCTCTGCCTAAAGGTGGTCTTTCTAATGCAGTAGCCATCTATCCATTCATCTACCCACCCATAAATTCATCCACCCACCCAATCATCCACCCATACATGCATTCACCTATCTACTCACCTATTCGTCCATCCATCCATCTGCTCATCTGTCTATCCATCTATCCATCCACTTATCTGTCCATCCACCCATCCACTCATCTCTCCATTCATTCATCCATCTGTCCATCCACTCATCTGTGCATTCATCCATCCATCCATCCACCCACATATCCACCCATCCACCTACCCATTCATTCATCCATCATCTATCCAACAGCCTATGCATCCACTCACCCAACCATCCATCATCCATCCATCCATCCATCCATCCATCCATCCATCCATCCATCCCTCCATCCATCTGTCCATCTGTCCATTCATCCATCCACTCATCCATCCACCCATCCATCTATCCACTCGTCTCTCCATCCATTCATCCATCTACTCATCTNGTCCATCTGTCCATTCATCCATCCACTCATCCATCCACCCATCCATCTATCCACTCGTCTCTCCATCCATTCATCCATCTACTCATCTGTCCATCCACTCATCTGTCTATCTATCCATCCATCCATCTATCCACCTACCTATTCAGTCATCCATCCATCCATCCATCCACTCATCTGTCCATCCATCCACTCACACATCCATCCATTTGTCCATTCATCCATCTATCCATGCATCCACCCATCCATCTATCTAGGTCTATATTGTGTGTCTTCTGCCTGCTGGCTGCTGAGGCAAAGCAGTCACTGGGGCAGCTTTTCTCATCCTTTCCCCTAAGGCACCCACAATATTAAGGGGAAGATGGGTCAAACAAGCCAAGACACAGCTGTATGTACGGTTATAAATTTTTCTTCTAGGAAGTAAACTTGAAGAACTAGGAGGTGACTATTTTTGCACCAGAGGGATGAACAGGGAAGGTATCTCTGAGAAGACTTTTCATTTAAAATCCAAAGATCAGAGGAAGCTGATTGTATGAAAGGTGGTAAATGCTGTTCTGTGGGGGATGGGGGGCAGCATGTGTAAAGGTCCTGGGGCAGCTAGCTGGAGTATAGCTGTTGAGAGACAAAGCACTGTGCTGTGGGTTGTTTGGCCAGAAATTGAAGATCAAAAAAACAAAAAAAACAAAAAAAACAAACATTGTTTTGGGGTCAGCTCACCCATTTCCTGGGAACCTTTTGGTAAATACTACCATTACAACTGTTGGCTTTGGGCCTTACTTGGTGACTAGTCCAGGAAGCCTTGCACGCACCTCCAACCTCAGTCCCCTTCTTATGTGCATCTGATCACAATGCCCCAATCTATTCAGAGAACTGTACCCAGAGGCTGTTTTTCTAGATGTTGAGGCTCTACTTGAACCCATGCCCCCACGTGTGCAACCCCATGTGTGCAGCATGATGGGTAAAGAAGAAGACACAGGGGTTTTGGCTTCAGATCCCAGGCCTGCCTTTGCCAGTTTGAAAGACTCCTTAACGCTCATACCTTAGCTTCTCCTGTGGAGAAGTCTCTGGTCAATGGACCATTGCAATGCCCTGGCAGATGCTGGCGGATGCTGACAGGTCTCTTACGCCAGAGCCAATGCCTAGTGAATGTTCTCCTTGGCTCTAACAGTGTTTGCCTCATAAGAGACACCACCCCCAGCCTGGCCTGCCTTTGCTGTCCTTGGAACTTATGACTCATTCTGCCCCCACCAGCACTTCAGGGTGGGAGTCACTTTGGTCCTCAGTCTCTCAGCTTCTCTGTTGGTGTTAGCTCCTCCCACGCTCGAGTTGGTAGACACGGTGATTTTTTTTTTTTTTTATGAAAGGAGCTGGGCAGCTCCAGGCTGAGAGCCCAGCTGAGACCGCAAGAGGCTGGTCCCCCTGGGAAGAGATGAGGTGTGCTGTCCTGAGGGGCAGTCTGCAGCCATGGATATGTCCATCTGGTCTTTCTGTCCATCCATCTATCCAGGAGGCAATTATGCCCCCAAGCACTAAGAACCCACCAGTGAGCCTCCTGCCATCTCTGACCTGTGAGCATCTTCCAGAATGAGCACAGGGCGAGCCCTGAGCTGCTGACAGGGGTGGGGACCCATGGTTCATTGACCTCCTAACCACCCAAGGTCATTCTTGTTCCTGGTTTTCCAGATCCCAACATGTAAGTGTTGGAAAGGGAAAGGCATGTGCTCAAGGATGCTGGTGGGGTTTGTCCCCAGCCTGTCATGTTTCTGGGTCTTATCTTGGAGACAGAGGTGGCTTTCTCCCTTCATGGCGAGAGGCTTCATTACTGACTCCTGGCCTGCCTCTTCTCTAGAGCAGGTCCCACATCTGTCCTGTCTCAGTGATCCTGACTGGTAAGAAGGGGCAGCAGTGAGGAGCCCAGCAGAACCAAGCCCATGGCTCCTGCTTCTCAGCCAGGCTAGTCCACCCCCAGGAAATCTGACAGCTCCCTCATGGGTCCATCCTTTCTCTGTCCCAGAATACCCATTACTCCTGGGCCTTCTTCAGGATCCCACTCTTTCCTTCCTCCCTCCTCCCCTCCTTTCTTTCCTCCTCCCACCTCTGCCTTTCTCCCATCAGATGTGTTTGCTGGTTAGACTGCAGTGGCAGAGAGCAGACTCTCTAGGTTGGAGCTTGACCTCCATCTCTGCTGTACTCAGCTTTGGGAAGTTCCTGCAGTGCTCCAGGCTTTAATTTCATCGTCTTGAATGAAGGTTCTTCTGGGGATGAAATAAAGTAGTCGTTGGTCATTGCTCTGTCATGACTGATAGATGAGTAAATCCCGGAGACTTCAGAAGGGAAGCCAGAGGAAACCGCCACCCTGCTGAGCTCCAGAGCTGCTGGCAGGCAGAGCCCTCTCTAAGTCACTACCAGACAGGCTGGCAGAAAAAGTCTGGGAGAATATGGGTTCGATGACAGGGATGTCTTCAAGTCCAACTCTGCCCTTGGACCTCAGGTTCAAAGAAAGCGCAGGTTCTCAGAGCTTCCCCTGTGGTGTCCAGCTCTCTGTGAATCCTGCCATCAGCTAGGTCCAGAAGGATTCCTCTTCAGAGGGAGCCTGAGGCATTGTTCTCACTAAGGGCCCAGAAAACTCGAGCTTTGGTGCTGAGACCCTCCCCCCAAACTCCCCCAAACACCGTGATTGCTAAAATTTGCTTCATTCTGATTTTGCCTCTTGCTGGCTGAAGGACTGGATTTTATACCAGGTCAATTTCAGGCCATTTGATATTGATATATGAAGATCCCAGGGGATTACTGAATGCATTTCTCATCCTGCCTAGATAGTATCATAGAAGGAAAATGGGATTGACTGTTAAGGACAAATTGAGAAAGACATGGCCATTTAAGATAACTCCTTATCTGTATACAAGCAAATGGTATCTGGAAAATAGACCACCAGTTGACAGCAAGAAATTCTACTCTGGGCTCTTCACCCACTCTCCCTTCTGCCGTTAACACTCAGGGATTATCCCGTTATCCTGAGAGCCTTATCCTGGGGCCCCTGCTGGAGGACACTAGAGAAGGGGGTTTTCTGAGACATTATTCTGAAAAAGTTGGGTGGGAGGGGCTGGGATTGTCCATGGGCGCTCAGAGGAGTTTGGGATGCAATGGCTTTGAATGTGACAGATCTCCCTAGCAGAGCCTCTGGTAGGTACTTGGCGAACAGTTCTCTCAGGTGATCATGCGGCTGGTGTGATGGATGGAGGATTGAATTTACCACATGGTGAATGGCCTTTGGGGTGGTCTTTTCACTCTCCTCGGTCAAGGATACCATTGAAGGCTCACTCTTATGCCAACACTTTCCTGAGTCAATCACTGGATCTAGGGAGGTGGTCAAGTTGATGCAGTCCTTGCTTAGAATTTATGAAGCCCTGGGTTTGATCCCCAGTACTGTATTAACTGGCTATGGTGGTGTGTATCTGTATCCCCTGTACCCTCCACACACTCTGGAGGTGGAGTCAGGAGTTCAGGGAATTGATAGTTATTCTTGGTTACATAGTGAATTCAAGTCCAGCCCTGGTTACAGGAGAAACTGTATCAAAACCAAGCTGAACAGTGCTCTGTGCTCAGCAATGTCCTGAGTAGTTCAGAAGACACACGGGCAAGGGCAGCAACAGTGAGGGATGTGCTCAGGGAGTGTCTCAGTCATGACCAAGAAGCAAGCTGGGGAGGAAAGGGTTTATTCCGCTTACACTTCCACATTGCTGTTCATCACCAAAGGAAGTCAGGACTGGAACTCAAGCAGGTCAGGAGGCAGGAACTGATGCAGAAGCCATGGAGGGATGTTACTTACTGGCTTGCTTCCCCTGGCTTGTTCAGTCTGTTTTCTTATAGAACCCAAGACCACCAGCCCAGGGGTGGCCCCGCCCATTGTGGGCGGGGCCCTCCCCCTTCATCACTAATTGAGAAACTGCCCCACAACTGGATCTCATGGAGGCCTTTCCTCACCTGAAGCTGCTTTCTCTGGGATAACTCCAGCCTGTGTCAAGTTGACACACAAAACCAGCCAGTGCAGGGAGGAGCTGCCTGGGCTCCCTTTCCTCTCCCTTCCCCATCTTCCCCTTCACTCCCCCTCCCCTCTCTCTTCTTCCTCTTCCTTCTTCCCTCCCCTCTCTCTCCTCTCCACCTCTTCCCCTTCACTGCTCTTTCCCCACCCTTCCCTCTTCTCCTTCTCCCCTCCCCTTCTTCTTCTCCCTCCCCCACGTCCCCTCCCTCTTCTCCTTTTCCCCTCCCCCTTTTCTTCTTTCTTCTTCTCCCCTCCCCTTCTTCTTCTCCCTCCCCCACGTCCCCTCCCTCTTCTCCTTTTCCCCTCCCCCTTTTCTTCTCCTCTCCTCTTTCCCTCCCCTCCTCCTCTTCCCCTTCTCTCTCCTCCTCCTCCTTCTTGTCCTTATCTTCTCTGCCCTCTGCCCTGGACCTAGGCGTCCCCTCTCACCCTTCCCTGGTCCACTTTGCTCACCTTCTGCAGCGGACATGTTTTCCACCTCCCCAACTGGATCAGACATTTCACACATGTGACTGAGGTTCCTGTAAGTCCTCACCAGAGCATCTTCCAGGAATCAATAGTGATTTGTGAGTTTTATTCTCGAAAAGTCATGCAGGGAGGTAGTTGGGAGATGGACTCAGGGTGAAGTGAGATCAAGTTCCAGCCAGGGCATCTGTCTACTGTGTGCTCTTGGGTAGGCGATCTAGCTTTGCTGTGCCCTGTGGGTAGTGCAATCGATTCCGTGTGTGTCCCATCCTGAGGTAGTTGTGAAAAGGACATGTGTGGAGGACAGAAAGTTCTCAAGCCATAACAAACTCTCTACTGCCAGCCTCTGATTCTTGGGTCTTGAGCAGCAGCTTGGAGGGTCACATGACCCATCTTCCTCTGACAGGTGAGAAACTTGCAGTGTGCCAGTGCTGCCTGGAGTTGGGTGTGCTAAGAGGGGCCTGCAGGTTCTGAACTCAGGGCCTGAACTTCCTGGGTTCTGGCTGTGAAGCACACAGTCCTGGATGGGGAGGGCAGCTCTGAGTCAAGCTTCCTCAGAGTTTTATAAGATCAGAGGATTTAGACTACACGGAGCAGGCCCTCTGTGTGCACAAGGTGCCTTTAGAATCGTCCAACTGTGGACCCCCCCCCCACACCTTATATCTTTACTGATCGCGTATAGATGGTTCCCACAGGCCTCACACTGCATCACAGCACACTGTCTAAGGGAGATATAAAGGATGCATATGAGTCTAGTGTGCACCAATGCTCATGAGGTCAGGAGAACCCAGAGACTGGCATCAGGGGGAAGCCTCCCTCCCCACTCTCTCTTCCTCTCTTTCTGTATGTGAAGAGAGGAAGGACGAAGGAAGGGAAAGAGGGAGAGAGGAAGGAGGGAGAGAGGAAGGGAGGAAGGAAGGAGGAAAAGAGGGAGGGGAGGAAGAGAGGGAGGAAGGGAGGAAGAACGAAGGAAGAAAGGGAGGAAGGAAAAAAGGAGGAAAGAGGAAGGAAGGAGGAAGGAAGGAAGATTGGCAGGAAGGAGGAAGAAAGGAGGAGGAAAAAGGAAGGGGGAGGGAGGAAGGGAGAGGAAGGAGGAAGGAAGGAAGAGAAGGGGGAAGG
>BDUI01001312.1:31044-41273 GCA_002335545.1 Apodemus speciosus
ATTCACCCATGAGTTGATACCTGTCCTTCAGCAGAAGTATCTATGAATTCTAATAGATATTAATTATCACATATATAATGTATCCTGTAAATTATAACATATACATGCTATATAACATATTAATATTATATATTTAATAACATCCATGGAATGAATAGCCAAGGACAGGTTTGGCCATCATTTTGTTCTTCCTATTAATTGTTTTCTAGCACTTTCCATACAGGTAATTTATTTTAACAAAGGTGTTGGTGAAGGTAGGGAATTACAACAAGCAAGACTTGAAACCACAGAGACGGATACAATGTCTTTGGGTGATGTTGTTCCTTGAAAATGTTTGGAGAAAAGTATTATATCTTATGCATTCAAATGCTATTTATTGACTTCTCTTTTAGGCATAAGATAAAGAGGCACAGTTTCCTACCTTCAGCCACAGTTAGCTTTTATGGGAGAGGCATGGGGATGTCAGGAATAGATACTGTCTAGAGCCAAACTGTGCAGCATAAAGATACAATGTACCCTCAGGGGAAGTCAACCTAATTTAGATTAGTGGGGTTGTCCTGCCAAGAGGATTCCTCAGTGGTGAAATTATTTTTTCATTAAAAAATTTCATCGTAGAGCACACAGCATACATCTTATAAGAGAAGGAGGCAGCTTTGAATAAACTATAAGTTGGAAAAAAAACATCAAACTGTCCTTTCTTGCCACCATCAGCTGTCCTGAGTTATCTTACCAGTCACTGGGGCACATTTGATGCTCTGAAAACAAAACAAAACAAAACAAAACAAAAAAACAAAAACCAAACCAAACAAACAAAAAACCAACCTGTTCTGCGGACCGAATAATCTGACTTCTACTACTCAAGGAATATCTCTAATCTCTTGTCACCATTAAGTTTTTCTTTCTTAGGCCAGACCCTGTCTCTTGAATCCAGGCTTACTCTGCAACTGCATTCCAGAAGAAGTCTATCTTTGAGTTCATCAAAGAGGCTAATACTGTCCTGTTTTCCTTGAGCAGGTAGCTTTCTTTTAGAAATAAGTTCAGCTAAATGTACCTTCACATTAGTGTAGATTCAGTGTGTGTGTGTGTGTGTGTGTATGTGTGTGTGTGTGTGTGTGTGTGTGTGTTTACATGTGTGTGAGCACATTCGTGTGCTTGTGCGTGGAGGTCAGAGATTGATGTTCAGAGTTACACTTAATCTTTCTCTACTTCATTTGTTGAGGCAGGGTCTCTTTCTGAACTTGGGGCTCACTGACTCAGCCTAGCAAGTAAGACGTCTCTGGGTACCCCCTATGTCTGCCTCTAGAACACTGGGATTACAGATGGGCTGCCTGTCTGGCATTTACATGGCTACTGGAGATTCAAACCTTGTTCCTCAGGCTTATACAGCAAGTGCATTACTCACTGAGCTATCCCATAGTCACCAGCATCTGATCTTAAAGGTTATAAGAGGAACACAAGGACCCATGACTATTCAATAAATCCCATATTGCATATCTCTAAATTTAACATCCCACAGTTAAGACGTTTAAAAATACCTCTGAAGTTCACAGAATACAGATATTGTTTGTTCTGTTGAAGCATACATGTTTCTGGAAGTTCTTTCAGCATCCACCATAACAAACATGGCTTCCTTCTCTGATTCTAAACCCAATACATACGATGTTCAGAGCATACAGGTAAACATCAGTAGAATAGAAGCATAACCCATAATCTTTTGTAGTGGAGGCACACTGTTCCATTTGGCTCTGTTTTCTTACAACTTTAGAAATGGTTCCTTGGAGGACTACCTTGCTATACAAGTATTTCCTCAAATTAAAAAAAAAGGGATTTTGCAAAAGTATTAGGCTCTCTAATATGGTTTTTGCTAAGAACTACTGCAGATTTACCAGAATCAAATAATGTCAGCTAAGTATGCTTTCTTCTTTTCATATGCAAAGTAATCACTTTTATGGTTATTGATATATTAAAATATCACTTTTGCTTTATTCCACTTTGCAACTGATCCGGAGTACTAAATCATGCCCAGAAAATTCCCAGCAACAAGTTCATTTGCAAACCTGGCACTCAAGGTGTTGGCAGTAATGGGAAAGTAGCATACTGATTGTAAGGTCTTTCATTTTAATCTCACTCCCACTAGAGAAGATTGATATAAATAAAATTTAAATAGAAAACACATTTCAGATGCCAGCAGTGAAAAAGACTTTGTCAGCCTAATGAAAAGGTATCAATTTTCTCCACTTTATTCAATAAATTGTAAGTCATTTTCTAAATGGATTAGATTAAAGGAAAGTTCAAACTCCCAGGGAGATGTTCCTGGCACTGATGAGACTTTAGACAAGGGAGAAAGAACAGGGCACACGGAACCTCTCAGGCCACTTCAGATCTATAAAAATTGATACCAACAAGGGCAGAAGTGTCTCTAACCCTCAACTCACCTGCTGCCCGAGCAGTCAAATCCTGGAAAATTGAACAAGACACACTGTTTCTCTGATTTCATTACGATGTCATTGGTGGCTGAGTGAATTTCTAGCGAGGATGGAACCCTGGGAGGGTAAAGTCTAACCAAAGTAGGTGGCTCTCTGAGTTACACATGCCTTCCTCATAGACACTTGTGAATACACTAATCCAGGTGTTTTTACAAAACAAGAGAACAACAATTTATAACACTGCTTTGGTCCTACAGTCTTTAGTGAGACCCGCCCATGCCTTTGGGTTTRAGGCAATGGATACAAGTTCAGAATGTACCATTTGRCTTTCATGTGAAGATGAAATGTTTAACCCCAGAGTCACAGAGCAGTCAGATGTAATTTAATTTATCTGAAATGTCAACATAATTCTTTGATTACTTATTTCTGCAATTTTCAAGAAGTTCCAGATATCTATTCAGAATGAACTATCTTCTGCCATCAACCCCTTGAAAACAACAAATGATTTCATTTTCCCATATACTAGTTGTCGTGCTAGTTAAACCACACTGTATATGGGAAATATACAGTGTGGTTCTTAATAATTTGTTTTATTTGCTTAAAATGATATTATGTGTATGGGTGTTTTGCCTGCGTGTGTCTG
This sequence comes from Apodemus speciosus, assembly GCA_002335545.1. Taxonomy (NCBI): domain Eukaryota; kingdom Metazoa; phylum Chordata; class Mammalia; order Rodentia; family Muridae; genus Apodemus; species Apodemus speciosus. Next base: position 34,114 of record BDUI01001312.1, read on the forward strand.
TGCACCTTGTGCATGTGAAGGGCAGAAAAGTTAACCTGGACCTGGAGTTACAAGTGGTTATGAGCTGCCACTAGAACTCAAGTTCTCAGGAAGAGCAGCCAGTGCTCTTAACCACTGTGGCATTGTTCTAGCCCGTTTGTTTCACTCTGTAATTGTGACATCCACAAATGGGATTCAGTTTTATTCTAAGCACACACTTATATACACCATAACCTGATACTGATACAGTGTGGTGATTTTTGGGACTGTGTGTACTGTGTCAAAGTGTTTAGCTTCTCTTACTAGAAAATATTTACAGTTCAACTGTTATGTGCACAGTCCTACTTAGGATAGGCACTGTGAGCTACATATAGGCCTGGCAGAAACCTCATTTGTGAGATGAGTGATGATAGGACGTTTTTACGCTTCAATGCCTAAGTCAGTGATACCAAGTACTCTATTTTAAGCAGTTAGAAAAAAAATATTTAGAAACTTCCAACCAGCAGAGAAGAATTTCTACCACATTCGCACATCAAAGATTATTTTGTTCATATCTGTGATAACATCGAGAAGGCTAAACCTCAAAAGAGAACAGGAATGTGAATGCCAAAATGTTCTGGAGGCATCTGCCTGCAAGGAGTCCAAAACCAAAGCTCTCTTACCCAGAGCCCCATGGCACAGTGTCACACGAATAAGCTAGCTAAGTTGGAAGGCAGAGAGGGCTTTACCAGGGTTTCACAATTACATCTAGAAACTAGAATAGTACCTCCTAATTTAAGGCAAGAAACCCTAGGCAACAAGAGAGCTGTGGGGCCCCTGTATTTTGTAATGGTTATAGATTGGTGTTTTAATTTAAGAAATTACCATCATTTTATGTCATATGACACTTAGTTTCCATTTAGAATTAAGGGAATGGCCAAGATCTTATTCTCCATCTATGCTCATGTCTTCACAAAGTAACTTTATTTTGTGAAGTTTGTTCACAACAGGAAGTGGTCTGTTTCRTAGGCTCTTCTTGCTGGGTTTGGCCATGGGACTTTGCTTGGTGAAGAGAGTAGTAAATGTAACATAGGAAGAGGCTACAAAGTGATTGGGATAGCAAAGGGTCACATGAGCATACAGTAGCTAGCTCAGGTTGGGCCCTTCTAGAATAATTGGTCAGCCAACCATCAAATGTATAGCCAGGACTTTCCTAGATTTAGGACCAAAGGTTCTTTTCCATACTGGAAGAAAACACAATGTCATGAGGGTCATGGGAATGAGATTATATTATAGCCCCAGATAGACTAACATAGTTGGAAGATATGCTTCTAAAATGAGCATGTTTAAGTAAATGTAAAGAAACAGACTAAGCAAGAATAGTGGAGTGTGGTTATATACCAAAAATCTGAAGTTGGTATAAAAATGATAAGTTGGAAAAGAATTGCTATAGAAATGTCAAGAATACTCCATGCAAATCTCAAATGAGGGTCCTCAAGCTGTAGTTGAATTTTATCTGTGCCTTTGGAAGATAACAGGGCTTATATTAGGCTAAGAGACCTGTATAAGGAAAATTCCAGTGTTTCAAAGGAAAATCAAACAAATCGCGAACATTTATAGCCCCCAGTAGCAAAAGCATGGGGAGGGTGAGAACTCATTGGGCCATAACCAGGAATGTTGTTTTAGAATGTGTAGCTTCGGGGATATTTTTTCCATCCAATTCTGACATTACAGTTACAGATTTTTGCTTCTGAAGACTCAGATGCAGGAATTAAATATCTACTAATTAACCTTCCATCCATACACTGAAGTCAATCCCAAGCAAATGATTTGGGTTATCAACAACAATGCCTCTAAAAACAAACACCAATCCTCCGAGCCAAACCAAGCAAAAATAAGATATGAAAGAGGAAGTTGGGCAGAGGAAGAAGGTTACAGGAGGAGAGAAACAAATGAGGTGGCATGGTGTGTGTGTGTGTGTGTGTGTGTGTGTGTGTGTGTAATCAAAACACATTACATCCATGTTGGACAAATACCACAATGAAATTCCTTATTATATATAATTCAGTTATATGTTGATGAGAAACTTCAAAATACAAAATTTAAGCAACTTAGGACAGGGTCTGTTTTAATGGTATCTGAATCATGGTGAGCACCTTTACTAGCAGAGCAATTTATTTTTAGTTTGTAATCATGGCAATCCTAAGAAGTTACAAAATGAATTGTACTCAAAGTTAAAAAATCTGCATCTTGTGTCCCAAAACACATCTGATGATTCTGTGTTCTTCCCTCACATTGTGGTGCTTAATAGCTGAATTTAATTGCCAATATGAGATTGTGTATTAAGTTTCAGGTTCCATTTTCTGAATAAAATGGAAAAACTAAGCTATACTGACATGGCAAGCTCATATCACCAAGTAGTGTGTATTTACACTGTCCACTTTGTCAGGTTTGACCTCTCTGCATGTGCACTGGCACTCATCACACACACACACACATACACACACACACACATTGCACACATGCTTGCCAAACACCCCCCCCACATGCACACACATACACATACATGCCATACACTCATCCACCACACACACACCATACACACTTCATACATATCATACACATACCACACACACACATGCACCACACACACATACCATATACAACATACACATACACCATACACACATACCATTCACACTATACACACACCATACACACCATACACACACATCATACATACCATTCACACACACATACCATACACACCATAAACACACACACCATACACACGCACATATATAACATACACACATGAAACACACACACACGCACCTCACAAGATATGTTGTAGGTGTGCAAACATTGGTTTAAGTGCTGTCTTTTAAACACCATTCTGAGTGGGGAAAAAAGAATTCTTTTCTACCTAGCAACTATGAGTGACACCCTAGACCTCTGCCACTCCACTGGTTTTCCTCACACATCGTTCATACTGCTTACATGAATTTCTGGTCATTGGCCATGCAGTATAGACTCCTTGCCTTCCTATTGCAAGTTAGATGTTTACTTTCAGTGATAATGTTGTAAAGGAAAAGACTCCTAGATGAACAAGGTAGGTAGAAGAATACTGTTAGCCATCATAGGAAATCTACTTGTCTTGACTTTCCACAGCTAGATTCTCAGTTTTCTAGAAAAATCTATAAATATCTGAAAATGTTTATACTTCTGCTTAGCTTACTCAAGGACATAAATCCCAGAGTCATATGTCTGAAAACAAAAGAGGAAGAAATAAATTTCAATGGGCCCAAGCACTCTTGAGGTTTCCTTTTTCCTTCCTCTCCCTGTGAGACTGATTGTAAAGTTACCTGACCCTTTCTACCACTGAATTTGTACAAGAGAGAAATAACTAATTGTCTTGAGTTCCCTGACACTGTAAAAACATTTTTTGGCCTACGTTTGACTAAAGTTCAGTCTTCTTTTAGGCCTCCCTTGTATTTTTCATACTGCTTCAAAAGTTTGAGCTTTCTTTCCCCATCTTTCTCCACACTAGGCTGTACATTTCTCAAGGCTGGGGATGGCTCGTCTCCATCTGTCTGTTTAAGGTTCCACACAGAGCAGATGACACACTGAAATTGTGGCCAGAACTGTAAATTGGCTACAGAAAAGCCATTTCCCAGCCCTTTCTCCCATTATAATTTCTACCCCAGAGTCTCGACACAAAAATAATTTCCTGTGGCTGAGGCTGGACAGTTCTGCTCTATAAAAGCAACTAAGGTCTTTTAGGGAGAGTGATCTGGCAAAGTCCTCATTTCCTGTCAGCAAAAAGCATTTACTACGGGCCTTGTTTTCAGTCTTCTGACTCCTGGTTTTGTAGGTATATGTCCTGAATGTTGAGATGACTGCTATAACTACTAACACCTTTGAAGGAAATTCATTAAAAATGCCCAATATTGGCCCTTAGATTACTAAACTCCTGTTGATGACAGATACCTATGGATTTCTTACATAAAAAAAATATCATTTCCTATTGTATAAGCTGCTATTGTTCAGAGATTCTCATACTTATTGCTGACTAGAACTGCATGTGGTGCTGATGTACTCAGGGAACACTTGCCTCCCTGCAGGAATGAATGAATCTAGACATACAAAGTGCAGAGCAATGGATATGACTGAGGAAAGACTATTTTAAATATTGCCATGCAGACATTCAGTTGACTGATAACCCGAGAGTGGCTTTCTGTTCGTATTACTGTGTGAGCCTCCACTTGGCATATGTAATCACAATGTCCTTCTAAACACAGCAGAGGCAGGCAATGCAGGATGGGCCCAGCTGTATGTAAATCAGGCATTTTCCTTGGAACTCTTCAGTGTCAGCAGTGACACTGGGTTTTCTTAATTACAATCTAGTATGCTGAAGACGGAGTGATTCTAATTGCTGTGATCGAGAGAAGTTAAGTTCAATTTAGTAAGCGATTAAGATCTATTTCTCATTCTCTGCTGTGATTCCAGCAGAAAGGGACATTGTATAGAAACTGGTGCAGAGGAGGAGTGCTTGCCATGTCTGGCTATTTCTCAGGAAGAAGGAAACAGAGCATCAGCCTTCAAAGTAAAACTGGAAAAACAGCAACCAAAGGAGAGCGTGGTAGAGTTTCTTGGGTGTTTCTTTAATGATTATTTTTCATTCTTTCAGGATTGGGCTGGAACATCCCCGCCTTTGAGAACTGACAGGGTTTGCTGGGAAGGAACTAGGTATTTAGCACCTTACCTCTTCCCTTGAGTTTTCAAGTGGGCCTCAGCTCCAGCTCTGAGCTCAAAATCGAAATATATTCTCCCTGGATAAATTAGTTACTACAAGACTACRAGGTGTCAATGATCCCTCAGTTTCCATCCTAGTCCATCCTGACACTAAAACAAAATACCATGAGCTTGATAGTGTGAAACAGCAGAATTTCACATGCCACTTCCAGGACAAGAAGAGTAAGTCACTGGTATGTTCGAGGTTTGATGTAGAGCCACTTCTGCCTCATGTGTGGGTCATATCTTCATAGTATAGAAAGGGACAGAGAGTTCTTGAGGCCTCTGTCACAGGAATACTAACTCCATCTCCTAACATCATGCCAGTGATTAGGAGCCAATAGAAATCTTCAGAGGAACACCCTGACCTCCGTGATAATCTTCTAGGTGTGATACACCATGTGTTTTAGATCAAGATGATGAACTTCCAGTTTCTGTAGACACACCAGGATATATTATTTGGCAGTAGAAGAAAAAAAACTTTGTTATCTAAAGTGGAATTTAGTTTTATCACTGATGTCAACTGCAAAGCTAGTTGCCACACGAAAGCTCAAGAGCTTTGTAGACAAATGAAAATGAATCAGAGACCAGTTTTGTGGATAGCTGTCACTTGCTATCTTTCTACCTAGAGACAACTACACTTTTCCCACTCTAATAGAAATGCTAATCCTTAGGGAAACAACTTTGTCTCGTGCCTCACTCCTCAGGGTGACCTCACTGTCTAGTCCGCCAGTTCTGGGACTTCTGCAGAGGTTTCTAAACATCCCTGTTGTGAACTTGAGCATGCAGTAGCCCTCTTGGAGTGGTCCTGCTTGATAGTCAGAGGTCACCCAAACAGTCATCCAAGACACTGAGTCTTAAGCACTGCCAGACTGAGTTCAGGAGTATCTGGATCTAACTGGACATTTGGGCTTTCAAGATGGAAGCTGGCAGCATGTCATGTTTTACTTAAGATTATTTGTGGCCCCTGTCACTCCTTCTGGGAATGGTCCTGAAGAACGTGATGAATACATGTTACAAATACAACAGTGAGTTTTATTTAAAAGCTAATTATCTGGGGCTAGACAGATGGCTCAGCTGTTTAGAACCCTTATTGCTCTTACAGATCATTTGGGTTCCATTCCCAGCATCCACATACACAGGGGCTTACAATCATCCATAACTCCAGTTCTAGGGGATCCTATGCCCTCTTCTACTCTCTGTGCATACCAAGACTGCATGTGATACACATACATACATGAAAGCAAAGAACCACACATGAAATAAATGATTTAAAAAATAAAAAGTTGACAGAAATTTATTACATAAATACAGATATACACCCACTAAGTCAACACCTTGAGTATAAAATTATTACAGCATATAGTTAACAATGGAATATCTAGGGTTAGACAGACTTTGGCTTCAAATCCTTCATTAGCTGTAGGATCATGGGCAAAGAACTAACTTATGCTTCTGTTTTCTTGTTTCTTTTGTGAAAGATTTATTTTTATTTTATGTATATGAGTGTTTTATCTGCATTACATCATGTACAATACTCATAGAAGCTAGAAGAGGGTGTTGGTGTTACCAATAGTATGAGCTGACATGTTGGTACTGAGAACAGAAGTCAGGTCCTCTGCAAGAGCAGCAAGTGCTGTTCACCACAGAGCAGTCTCTCCAGTCAGTTTTATTTATATTTAGTGATCATACTTAAGGGTCACAGGACGGAAGACACTACCATGCACAAAACTCCAGATCAAAGCCGGATGCAAAGTAAATGCTCAGTGACCAAGCATTATTGATACTATTGTTTGAGCATCACAGGTAATTAGTAACTGTTATAAGCAGACCTCATTTATACTTGTTTCTGTGAAACTCAGTTAAACACATTCCTGGGCTATGTTAGGGCTAAAGATAAACTGATTAATTTTAGTGAATGCCACTGACAAGATTTCAGCTTAATACAAAATAAAATTTAAAATTGTCATTAACATGATCAGTGAGACAGAGAAATGAATAATAGTTTGGAATCACAACAGTTGTGTAGCACTGAGCCAGGCATTCTACTAAGTGAACTGCAGGAGTTCAACATGTCAACCCTCCTGTTATACAGTCCTGTGATACAGACTACTGCTCTGTTTAGAGAGGTAGAGATGAAAGCCAACGAAGAAGGCTTGACTGGCCCATGTTTAGCCAGTAAGGGCTAGAACTGGGAACCAATCAACCTTATTTCCAGAGATGATCAGAGAGTTAAAAGGTTATGTCTGAGATAAGTGTTTGTCTTCATCAGGGTTTCTATTCCTGCACAAACATCATGACCAAGAAGCAAGTTGGGGAGGAAAGGGTTTATTCAGCTTACACTTCCACGCTGCTGTTCATCACTAAAGGAAGTCAGGACTGGAACTCAAGCAGGTCAGGAAGCAGGA
>BDUI01001312.1:67720-80013 GCA_002335545.1 Apodemus speciosus
CTTTCTTTCTTTCTTTCTTTCTTTCTTTCTTTCTTTCTTTCTTTCTAGGATATTGGCCAACTGAAAAATGATAACATTTGTAACTATTACTCAACCTTCCTAGAATATTTAACTTCCTTTCTTTCCTAACTCATGTTCTTTTGGCGTGTACCATAATTTATAGTGTTATGTGCATCACTAGCTAGTGTCATATGCAACACAGGACTATAAATATGATATCTTGCTAAGTGTACAAGTCAGCCAGTAAGAATAAAAGTACCCAGATAGAAGTCCCCATGCTGGAATCTCCGTGGCACTCTTGTAGACAGAATGGAGAATGTCAGTCAGTTCATCAGCTGGTTGCAATGTTGAAGAGCTTCCATTGTATTTTGGTTCTTACTCTGGCTATAAGCATCTTATTGGAAACCAAACTGTCCACAGTCCACAGGAGGAAGTAGGCTTTCAGCACAAACTTTTTGGTCATCTAATGTGAATTCTAAGATGAACCTTAACAATAATTATTTTGAAAGCATATTTTATGTGTCAGACACATCTCTAAGTGCTTTATGTAGTTTGTGTAACAAGGGTTGTTGCATGTTGTGAATATAAGAGAAGAAGACATTGCCTGGGGAAAGACTTAAAAATCAGGTTAAGGCTTGGGCAGGGGTCATTTGGAATTTACTGACTCTGTGTAACTTCTATTTTCAAGAGCACTGCACAATCAAAGAGGACCCTGGGAAACTCCACGTCTACTTTCTAATAGACCAAGGAATGGGTAGCGAGTTCTCTAGAAGACTTAGCATAGATCTAGAATCTCCAGGCTATACTTGTATGCAGACTTGGTGTTGTGCAACTTGATGTCCAGTGTGGTGGCATCTGTGTTCTTTCACAGAGGAAAAAGGGGAACGAACTGTAAGGATCATAAGAAAACTAGTACTCCCAATTTCTCTTTATGAATTGAGGCTTGGTTTCCAAGTAGTAAGCAAATGTCTGGACCTTAATGCAAGGGATAGTGTGAACTCTTAAAGCCAACACGAGACACGCTATTACCCACTGCAGTGTTCAGGAAAGTTGAACTTAGATTAACCACATGAATACACAGCAAATACGATCAGAGTCTGAAACAGAATCCTAGCTCATCACACTCCAAAGCGGGAGCTACCAGCCAGCATGCCTCCCGGTCTCACAGGGGCTTTGAGGACAGACTTCACAGATGCCACAGGCTGCCCCACTCGGTGCGTCAAGCACAGAGGAACAGTGCTCAGCTCAAGAAAACAGCTCAGACGTGCAGAAGAGGTGTCTCATCAGCCTTAGATCAACTTTAAACTCATTCAGTATCAAATTGCATGTGGTATTAAAATCACCTTGGCTACTTATTAAACCAGAGAAAAATAAAAGAAAGTTAGCCTACCTGTTAAGATGCCTACTATTATAGAAGAAAAACAGGGGAAGGAAACACAGCAACGTGGCCATGGGGAAAGAGGAATCCTATATGCTTTTGGTGGGAGAATACAGTGTAGAGTTGCTGGGGAAAACAAAATGCAATGTCCTCAAAATATCAAAGATAGAACTACCATGCGATATAGCAACTCCACTCTTGGAATATATCCAAGAGAATTTAGAGCTAAGATCTGAAGAGGAATTTACATACACACAATCATACAGCACTGGTCATAATAGCTAAAAGGTACAAACCAAGTCACTTCGCTGGATGAATAGATAAACATAAAGAAAAAAAAGACAATTTGACACAGTACAGCATAATTTCTAATTCTTTTTTTCTTTTAGATGGTGTTTAGTAGGTCTTAGATAGAGCCAAGAAATCTGTGTATTCAGAGACTAGTCCAACTTGGCTTTGTGTATAGCATGGTGTGGGAATATATTCTGAGTAGGGTTTAATCAGAAACTTTCTCCTTTAATACTGAGTCCATGAAGATTTTCCAGGTGGAAGTGTCTTCCCATAATGGTTTTTCCCCCAGGCCTTTCCTTTCAGTAGGTAGGGAAAAAGGAAAATAAAAAAACAAAATGTGTTTATCCTTTTTTTTGTTGTTGTTGTTGTTTTAACAAAATAAATATGGGAGCACCACAAGAAAACTATTACTCAAACTCCAAAGCAACGTTGAAGCTTCAGGATTAAAACCTCATCCATAAATAAAGTCAAGAAGGAAAGGCTCCGGTAAACAACAGAGAGCTTGAGCACACACTTGTACTGATTCATTCATTGGCTTCTTTCATTCACAGAGAGGAAAGATCAGACAGATTCCCAGAGGAACTTAGGGATTCAGACTGCCAGAAAGGAGCTCACTCAGAAATTCCCTCTGTAGTCTGGCTTTCATGGGTTTTGCTGTTAGTTTTAGAAAGAAAAAAAAAAAGCCGCTGGTTGACACAGAAAGGGGCAGAGGAAACAAGTGCATCTTAATTAAGTAAGGCTGCACTATTGGAAGAACCGGAAGTCTTGTAATAATGTTAGTCTTCTTATGATACAGCTCTATGACTCTGCATGGGTTAATCTTTATGCAGAATTGTATGGACACAAGAGCAAACACCTGGTCCTCTTGTTTCTATTGCTTTTTTGGTACACACATCAGATTTTCATGAGGTATTTATGACACACGAGTGCATCGTGGTCTATTTATAAACTAAGCTAAGAAATGTACATAAGCTGAGAGTACATTCTCCACTTTTTATCAGCAAAGATGTAAAGCAGTGGTTCTCAACCTCCCTAATGCTGTGACCTTTTAGTACAGTTCTTCCTGTTGAGGTGACTCACAGCCATAAAATTTTTTCATTACTACATCACAACTGTGACAAATCTGTAATTGCTACTGTTATGAATCATAATGTAAATATCTGTGTTTTCTGGTAACCTTGGGCGACCCTGTGAAAGGGTCATTTGACCTCCCAAAAGGTTGTGACTCACAGGCTGGGAACCAAGAAATAATGCGCTATCACCATTTGATGGAGACCATTTGATGCTGTCTTTAGGAGGCTTTGGACTTTGGAATCATCTTGTCTGTTTTTTAAAACTCCCATTTCTGATTCACAGATGAGATTCTAATTCGGCAGGTCAGAGTGGAACATCATTTGCATTCCTAAGTATTTCTCCAAACACACACAGAGCAGTACTATTCTGAAATATTGTTGAGGGTCCTCAATAAATTTGTAAGTTGTAAATTGGCAGTGAACTTTAACCACTACACTGCAATATGGCAAACACCTAATCCATTACATCACTATTACAACCACTGTGCTAAAGAATAAATTATATTCCCAGTTGGGACATAAGGAAACTGAAGTTATGAGAGAGAGAAAGGACTTCACCAGTCACCAGTCAGACATAAGAGCCGATGTTAATCTGGCACATACAATGCAGGCAAACACTTGACGCATTTCTTGCTGTAAGGGCAGGACTGGGAGATTCAAGCCGGAAGTGAATATAACGAGTGAACTAAACTAGCTGGGACTTTCAGCTAAGGGGGAAGAAACAAACYCTTGTCACATCCTGTAACATGTCAAGGCATGTCTGGAATCCAGATTTCTAAAGAAAACTCCTGGTTAWTAAATGTCTATATCAAAGTAAATTTAGCTTTATTCTCTCTTACGGCAGATGATTTTTCAGGGTCTGTGTTTACTACAATGGATGGTCTCTAACGCTTAGCATACTTCTCTGGTGATTCTCTGACACTCTTGTTAAGGGCTCAAGTGTTCAAAATCGTTTTCGAAAATTATTAATTGTATGCTAGTGTGGTGACATTGGCATAAATGGTTTGAAATGAGTAATGGTTAGAAGCCCCACTGCACTCAGATCAAGCAGTGTCACCAGAAGATACCAGTGGTCATAATAGTGTTCACTTCCACATGCTTACAGTTATTATGCAGTATGTATATTTGCCCAAGGCTAAAACTAACTAAACTAACATGTATGTGTACATGATATTTTTCTCCAATCTGGGTACACAAGTGTTGGCCATGTGACAAAATGGCAAAGACTTACATTGTAATCGTCCCCATTGCCAGCTTAATTAGTCACCCGGTTTACAGACTGCCACTTTTAATTCTTTTAATTCATTGGAAACTATTGGATATAGTAATGACGATTTGATGTTTGATAGGGAACCCTCCCCAACACCCAGAAAAATGAGACCGTCATTTCTAAGAACAATAACTGATAGTATTTGGTGACAATGAAAAAACTCCAGCTTTCAAGTTAAAAAAAAATCTTATTTGGGAAAACTTTAACTTGACAGATTCCCAATACATGCAGGCTTTGCCTGGTATGATTGGCAGTGTGTATTAAAAGTGCTAGTTTTGATATTATACAATGAAATGTGCCAACATTTCAAAGTCTGCTTAACTTAGTGACCCCTACATCTCCAAGTGAACAATTAGTGATGTGACAAGATCCTGCCTGGATATGAGTTCAGCCACAGTACAGAGAGAACAAAGGTTCTCAGGTAACAGCCTGAGAAGCTCATTGGCTCAGGTCCAAAGCTGCATTGGTTAATCAAACCAAGCTGCTATTTTACATCATGTTTTGAACGAGTACAATGGGTATCTTTTCTTGCTTTGTTGTTTTGCTGGTTTATGTATTTGTTTGGCTCTTGGGACAACATCTTTTATTTTTAATTAATTAATTTATTTTGTTTATTTATATATTTAATTTTATTTTTTACCTCTTCACTTTACATCTGCTCTCGGCCCTCTTTCTGTCACTCCCTCCTACAATCTTTACCCCATTTCCTGTCCCCTTCTCCACTGAGCAGGTGGGGACCCCTTCTTTGTATTCCCCAACCCTGGCATATCAAGTTTCTGCATGGGAGAATCATCCTCTCCCACAGAGGCCAGACAAGGCAGCCCAGCTAGAAGAATATATCCCAAGCATAGGMAATAGTTTTTGGGTTAGCCCCTGCTCCAGTAGTTTGGGACCCACATAAAGACCAAGCTGCACATCTGCTACATATGTACAGTGAGGCTTTACTCTGTAAGCCAGGCTCACCTTGAATGTACTAGATAACCCAAGCTGGTGTGAAAGTCACAGCAACCCTCCTAGCTCAGCTTCCTTAGTGCTGGGGTTCCAGGTGTAAGCCATCCTACCTCCTTTAGATTACCTTAGATGAGTGCAGGAATGCTACGATAGCATCTTATAATATAGTACTCCTTCCCTTTCTTACAGCATATCAGAAGGGTGAAGGGTAAGGTGCAATGGAGACTCCATGACATTGGAGATAAGGCACTGTGTGTGGCTGCCACATGAAAGATCCCATGTGTGCCATGGGTGTCAGAGCTGTAGGTTAGGGCTTTCTAAGCTACCTAATCCTTGATACCAGACAGAACAGGATTTGGTGTTCTTCATCCTGGAATTTAGTCTTGTTTTTCTTTAATTGTTTGCCAACTTCCCATTTCTACCTTTGAAATGGGAAGATTTTCTTTGTATCATTTTTTTATCAGAGGTTTGTAACTTGGCATTTTTTTTAACGTGGGCTTACAGTTAAGAGACTGACTTGAGCCTCAGAAAAGACTGAGACTTTGAACTGTGTCAACACTTATGATAATAGGGATATTACAATGACATGGATTTGAATGCTTGCTCTGTTAATGGGTACTATTTTGGGAGGTTGTGGAATCTTTCAGGGACTTAACTGGCCCTGAAATATGAAAATATTTCAATATTTCAACTATATGATGTATGGCATTAGGGGTGGTGTTGAAGGGGTAAAAGATACCTTGCAGAGTGCCCCAGTTCCCTGCTTCTGGCTTAATCTCTCTGCTTCTCAATCCACAATAGTTTAGCATGCTACAATGTAAGCTCCAGTCTGAGGCATCATCACTTCCCTATCATGATGGGCTGTATCTGCTTAAATCATGAAACAAAATGAATCATTCTTCCTTTAAGTCACCTCTGTCAGGTACTGTGTTACAGTGATGTAAAGGTAATGAAAACAGAATGGTTTAGTGAGGCGCCATCTGAAACATCAATCTTATTACCTAAATCATGACTTTATCAGCAGTCACAAGACACATTGTTTTCCCTTTCCTAATTCAGATTCATTTAGACCACTGTTACATAAGCAGCATAGGTGGGGGAGAGCAACTTCATGCAAACAAATTGCTATAGTGAAAACAGCTGGCTGAAACCAGTTACACATYTGGCAAAGCCTGTTGGAGAGTGAACAGCAGCTGTTCTTCTCCCCAGCTGGCTCAAGTGTGATAAGGTATTGCAGATGGCTAAGGGGGATGGTGTAACTTGTGGCCTTACTTGAAGAAAGCATTAAGAACAGACAGTTGCTTGAGCTGGGTAGATTTGAGGCATGGGATGCTGGGGACAGTCATGACTCGTCTCTTTGATGGTAGCCTTGTGCCTGTGTAGATATGGCCACCTCCATTTCCTTGAAATTACAATAATCCCCCTTTGTATGCAAAAGCACGTGTTATGTAGAAAGCAATCGGGGCCAGGTCTAAAACAGCCCTGGTTATGATTCTAGCCTTGAAATTAAACCTCAGCAAGCAAATTGTTTCCTTTTTCCCTGAGAAGATTTTTAAATCCAATTTATTTGAGATTTCTATTTAAATTGAAAATACCGTAGCATCTCATGCAAAGTGAAATCAATCTCTTCAGGAGCCGGGGGAGGAGAAGGCAGAAGGGAGGATGTGGGCCAAGCGTACGGAGATTAAAACTTGCTTCTCCAAATCCTCTGCAATATGAGCATCTACTTCTGCCTGCAAGATTAATGGCGGATCCTTGGGATAGAACCACTCTGTTTAACTGCTTTTCTGGTTGCTTAATAAGCATCTCCAACTTAATATATCTAAGCTTAGGCTCCTTAAAGTGCTTCCTTCAGCTCCTTTTCCTGGGATTTGACTCTTTAGAAAAGAGTCAACACCTTTGCCTCTCAAGTCAATCTGATTCTTCTCCTTTCCACACTCTCTACATACAATAAACAGCTACCCAACATGTTCTAATACTTGCTGAAAGAATGACTGAAAACAGTGTAAAACTAATTTAGACCACATGAAAGCATGATGCAGATTTAGCAATGTGTTACTTCTGAGTTACTTCCTGTTAAAGGCTAGAATCTACAAGTTTTAAAAAAGAACAGATGAGATCTCTTGGCCATCAAAGCCAGAATATCTGCCCCACTGCAGAAAACATACATATTCTAATATTTATGTCATGCCATTTTATTTGCATGGTGTATACAATTGTATGTACTCATTCTTCAATGTATACAAGTGGTATGTGTGCACATATATGCTTATATGTATATGGAGGCCTGAGGCTGACATCTGGAATCTTCTTCAACCACCTTGGGTAGAGTCTCCTAATAGAATGCACATCTTGTCTGCATGGCTAATGCTCAAAGAGCTTACTCTAGCTCTCTAGCTCTTTCTGTCTCTGCCTTCTGAGTCCTATAGTTACAGGGCCTGCCACACCCACACAGAACTTATCTGGTTCTGGGTATTAGAGGACTCAAGCCTGCACTACAGGCAGCTTTAATTACTAAGCTCCTTCAGTCTTTATAGCCGTTTAAAAAGTCATACAATTTTCTTCATTAATTGAGCCCTGCATTTCAGTCCAGGTCTCCTAAGCTGATTTCTCCTATCTACCTGATCCAGCAGCTAAGAAAGACCACTTCGTCTTGAGGACTGGGTGCCCCCTTTTCTTTTTGACACATAGAATATTTGCTGGGCTTTGGACTGAGAATGCCTTCTTTCTTTGCTTCTGGCAAAAAACTCAAGAGGCAATAGAATTGACACTTTCATAAGGAAAACCTGAATCCAGTGAATCCATTAACTGAACAACACAGGGATAGAACTGACTTTAGAAACTTTTAGGTCCAGGGCCTGAAATTGGCTTTGGATCTTGTTTCTGTCTCTCTACTGCTGTGTTTTCTTGCATTGGCTCAAACCCCAGGAAGATTGGCTATTTGAGATTGCAGCAAGGCTGCCATGAAATCTCAGGGCTGTGAGCACTCAGAAATCCCACGGAAAATGTCACTGCATTGGTTCTGAATGGACCACATGCCCATCCCTGAACCTATATCACCTTGGCATGAAGAAAACTGTTTTTATTGGGTCAGAATCATATCAGCTCCAGTCTGCTGAGTGATGTCTGCAGATATTTCTGCCAAAAGGCTGAGAGTAATGGCAAATGGGTTTCCTGGGGAAGTCCAGGTTTGTAAGGAGGAAAAACAGGAAATGGCAAGTTTGTGAGTCTTGGCTAGCTTGTCCCTGACAGCACAGTGGAAACCCTTCTTCTCTATTGCTCTTCACCAGCCCTTTCATTATGATTCCTCCTGATGTCTTTATCCATTCTGGTTGCTGATGTCATGGGCATTTCTCTGCATCTGCGCTTCGCATACAATGTGATAATAATCCCCAACAACCACGCTCCTACTACAGGAACAGGAAAGATTAAGATGGGATGGCTGGTGGCAGGAAAAAGTAGAGGATAAAGGGTAAAAGAGGGATAAACAACACTAAAGACTTTTTGCAAAATCTATATGGAAGAAGAAGCTTTCTCAAATAAAGATATATTTATGAAATTGTYAATAATAGTTCATAATGATAATTGATAACTACATATTATTAAATAAACATATACATGCTGCCCCACATATGCCATATATCATATATATCACATGTATTACATACATATATTTATCACATGTATCATATATATCATATATTATATCATATTCATTATACATTTTATATATATTATATGTGTGTGTGTGACAACATTGCCTATGCTAGATAATACATGCTAGCAAATAAAAAGCCCAGTGCCAGAAATGCACTGCCTGGCACAGCCATATCCACTAGAAATGGAAAGTCATGAAGTCAGCACTGTGACTTGAAACAGTTCCAGCAAAGCTGAGCAGATTGCTACTATCACTGTCCTTCTATCTCTAACTTTTGCGTTTTGTTCTCTATGTGTTGAATTGTTGGAGACTTTCTGCATTATGATTCATTTTATATTTTATCCCTAGAAAAATCATGCCTTTTTAGGAAAATCCTAAAATTAACTTTATCTGGCCACTATTAGGAAGTTGTCCTTATGCCCTGTAGATTATTAAGCAGAGATAAGCACATAGCTAGATGAGGCCATTAGTCCAGGCGTCTTCTTGGGGTATCTGCCTCTGAGCTAACTCAAACGGGATAATTGATGCAGGGCAAATAAAGACAAGTGACAAACTCTGACTGGCCAGAACAATAGGTACAGGGTCTCTTTTTCTTTTCTTTTCTTTTCTTTTTTCTTTTCTTTTCTTTTCTTTTCTTTTCTTTTCTTTTCTTTTCTTTTCTTTTCTTTCTTTTCTTTTCTTTTCTTTTCTTTTCTTTCTTTCTTTCTTTCTTTCTTTTTTGAGACAGGGTTTCTCTGTGTAGCCCTGGCTGGCCTGGAACTCACTCTGTAGACCAGCTGGCCTTGAACTCAGAAATCTGCCTGCCTCTGCCTCCCAAGTGCTGGGATTAAAGGCGTGCGCCACTACCGTCCCGCTCAAGGTCTCTTTATTATAGGTTTAGAGATCTCTAAAAATGTAAAGAAGAGGGGTTGTACAGCATATGTTCTTGAAGAAATAAAACTCAGTAAATAAGACAGGTTGGCTAAAATAAACATTCCTACTTTATAGAAGAAATGATGAAACATACTGTATAAGAGGCTAGGTATTAGTATTTGCTACCCATATAAATACCAGTTCAGATCCTTTCTGTTTGTCTGCTACGCTTTCAATCAGCAGACACTGCCAGCCTAAAAACAGGATGTCATATAATAAATGTGTTTGCTTTGGAGATGACATTCTTTAGATTCTTTAAATTGGAGTTATAGGGCTAATAAGAAGAAGAATCTGTTCTGTTTGTATTTTCTAATTGTGACTGAACTTTTAACCCTGGACATGTAATGAAAAGTCAAACATGTATTCTGTACTACTTGGATAATCATTAGTCTGTCTTTGTTCTGTGAAACTTATATAAATAAAGAAGCACCTGGTTGGTAGTCAGTCAGAGCAACAGAAATGGCCTGATTGCTAGTCAGACCCACAGAAGTGGCCCAATTGCTAGCAAGTCAGCCGAGAGGTTTCCCTGACCAACGTGCCTGATTCCCTTGCTCTCTCCACTGACTTCTTATCTCCTCTCCTCTATGGGCTGCCCTTCCAGCTAAGCCCCTTCAACTCTGACTCTCCTCTCTGGGCTGGAGACACCCTCTGGGAGCCACTCCTCTCTGGCAGCTGCCTTTTTTCAAGCTGTTGGCCAATGGAGTGCATAAAACATTACAGACTATTGTTGATGCTATTGGTTATCCTCCAGAGCTAGTTAATAAGACCCTATTGCTGAAGACACCTCAAACTTCAGTCATGGAATATGGAGAAATCAAGCTGGTGCTGATTTGAAGGTTTCATTACCACTTGCTAGCTTTCATAGTGCTAGAAAGAATTATGTATATTATCAGAAGAGAAAAGTGTCCATACATCTTACCCAGCTGTATAATCCATGAGCTACATTAACAACTCACCTGGTAATAAGACAAGTTCACTGGTTCAATAATGGAATGAATATTATGTAAGTAACCAACCACTTTCTGATTGGATTTAAGTCTTGCTCTACAAAAGAAAACTATATCTGGCATTAGTACCAGGCCAAAAATTTGTTGTTAAAAGACTCATAGGCTCTAGGGGAGAACCTACTAGTATTCTTATGCTAAATGGACATAATATTAAACCAACTCATAACGGCTGATAGCTATACCTATGTCGTAGTGTATCTTTCAATCCTCATCTGAGACGCTTTCATTTGCAGCAGTTGAGAACTAAYATAAAGACCCAGACTGATCAACATACCCAGAATAAGAGAGTGGAGAATGCTCAGCCCTAAATAGAATTCCTATATCACACTCCTCTCTTCCAGGGATCATTATGGAGAGGAGGTGGAATGACTTAGAACCAGAGAGATGGTGGATGACTATAAGGAAACAGTGTCTTCTGGACACAGCAGGGCAGCGGCATATACGAGCTCACAGTGGCTCTGGCTATGGAAGCTCAAGCAAGACAAAATGCCAGCCTGGAAAGGTGGAGTAGGCATGAAGTCCTATCCCAACTGAGAACTTATTGGCAATGGGGCATCAGGGAGAAGGTGAGTCACGCATACTCCCTGGCCTGCTAGCCACTTGCTTAGGGAAGAAATACATCTAAGATTATAAGGGCAGTACAAACTGATCTTGATGGGTTTTTTAAAATAAAGATGAAAAAAGGCACACAAAGTTGGGTGTGTAGGGAAGGGAGTGAATTGGGAGGCACTGGGGGAGTAGTTTATATAATAAAATGCATTCTGGGGGATTCTTAATAAACTGAAATTGAGAGGAAAAAAATTAAAAGGGAGAAACTATATTGAAATTATCATATATTATATCACTGATCTAAAAATAAATTTCTATATCATTTGTATTTCTTAAGATAGGGTCTCACTGTGTAGCTCTGACTGGCCTGGAACTAGCTATATAGATGAGTGTGGCCTGAAACTCACAGAAACCTTCCTGCCTCTGATTTCCAGTTGCAATGATAAAAGGCATATGCCACCCTGCCTGGGTTAAATATCTGATATTATTATTAATATTTTAGAACTGGGGAAGAAACCTGGGGCCCTGCCTATGCTAAGCATATAGTTCTAATGATGAGCTACATCTTCCGTGCACAGATTTCTTAAATTGATCAACATTGATAGACAGTACTGATCAAAACTTTTGACTAACTGAAAATTTACTGTTTATTAGTATTTGTCTATGAAATAAGGAAATAGACAGTTATCTGTTTTATATAAATTAACAAGTTAGAGTCTTTCAGCACCCTTGGGAAGGTCAATGGTAGTTTAATTTTAGAGACAAAGAGAGAACATGAGCCAAAATAAGCTAGCTATGTAATAATAGATGAGAATCTGTCTGGATTGTCACTGAAGCCACAGGACGTAAGTAAATCCAAGTAATTCTTCAAAAACTATTTAGGTACCAATGTGATTAGCTTTAGATTAAAGTCCATATTAGTTTTAATAATGTGTGAAATGGCTTTTGTGCTTGTGTGGCTGAATAATTTTCTCATTACTGTGGCAAAACATGTAACAGAAACCCCTATTTATTGTTTTGCATGATGACCTCCAGTTGAGCCAGCATTTGTTGAAAAGGCTATCTTTTTTCCACTGGATGTTTTCAGCTCCTTTGTGGAAGATCAATTGACCATAGATGTGTGGGTTCAGTTCTGGGTCTTCAATCCTATTCCATTGATCCACCTCCCTGTCCCTGTACCAATACCAT
The DNA here is from genome assembly GCA_002335545.1 of Apodemus speciosus. Classification (NCBI taxonomy): domain Eukaryota; kingdom Metazoa; phylum Chordata; class Mammalia; order Rodentia; family Muridae; genus Apodemus; species Apodemus speciosus. The sequence continues at coordinate 79,998 of BDUI01001312.1, forward strand.
GCAGTTTTTAACACTA
>BDUI01001312.1:83064-95308 GCA_002335545.1 Apodemus speciosus
CCTAGAATCTTGGAACACCAAAGACACAATCCACATACCAAATGATGTCTGAGAAGAAGGAAGGAGTGGACCCTGGTTCTGGAAAGGCTTAATGCATCATTGTAAGGGAATACCAGAACAGAGAAGCGGGAAGGGGTGGATGGGGGAAGAGCGGGAGGTAAAAGGGCATATGGGACCTTTGTGGGGTGGGGAACCAGGAAAAGGGAAATGAAATGTAAATAAAGAATATATCCAATAAAAAAGAGAATATTGTTTTGGCTGGGGGTTTTGAAGGGTTCAATCCATGGTCTTTTGGCCCCTCTTTGTTGACCCAAAATGTCATGGAGGAGGAAACAGGTGGTAGAGGAGGGCCTCTTATGCCATGACACGCAGAATCCAGTCAGCAGGAAAGGGAGGAGTGGGGAACAAGAAAAAAACCAAGGAGTACACATGGAGGGACCCATGGCTCCAGCCAAATATGTAGCAGAGGATGGCCTTGTTAGGTATTAATGGGAGAAGAGGCCCTTGGTCCTGTGAAGGTTCGATGCCCCAGTGTAGGGGAATGTGAGGATGGGGAGGCAGGAATGTGTGGATGGGCAGGGGCATACCCTCATAGAAGCAGGAGGGGGGATAGCATGGGGGTTTCTGGGGTTGGATCAGGAAAGGGGATAACATTTGAAATGTAAATAAATAAAATATCCAATAAAAAAAGACAACCCCCCCCCGAAAAACAGTAAGAACATGTTCCCAGGTTTGTTTGTTTGTTTGTTTCAGTTAAGTCCTACCTCTTATGTTCTCAGACACACCCACCTCCAGCGGTGGACTGATTCCAATACATAAACCTTTTGTGGTGATTATATAATGGCCTGATAGTAATAGTAGATAGTGTTTCCCAAACAATTAACATGTCAAAATGCTGTTACAGGCTTTCTAGTTTCTATTTCTATTTCATAGTAAGGTCTCAATAAATTCACCCAATAGTATGAAGTCACATCAGAATGCAACTGACAGTCAAGAGCTAAGAAAGAGTCACTGGCTTCATTGTGTGGGATAAAATCTCCTAGTCAGAAGTTAAACATATTGAATAAAAGCAAACCCTCCTTATGCAAAAAGAGGAGTTTACAAGCTGACTATGCTTGCAGTGGATTCCTTTAACACCTGTGATTTTATTGTTTGTATTATCAAGTAATAGCTCTGACTGTCATACCTCCTTCCTGATTTTTTTCAAAACTTAGCATCTGAAAGTTCAGAAGGTGTCTAGAGTTTTAGAGCTCTGAGAGGGTCATATTACAGTGGAAGGGGGTCACAACCATTATTGGAAAACCACATTATTTCCAATGGTACACCACTCAGTAGCAAAATTATAGTTATGGAGTAGTAATGATAATAATTTTATAGCTGGGGGATTACCACAACAAGAGGAACTGAATTAAAGGGTCTCAGCATTAGGGAAGTTGAGAACCACAGCTATAAACAGTGTGCTTCAGTGTGACCAAAAAGTCTTGGTTGAAATATAGTCTACTGTGCTCCTTCCTAGAGTTCTTTTTTCTGTTAGTCCATGAGAATTTACATTTCTAAAAAGTTCCTAGGCAATGCTGACGCAATTTAGGGTCAGTGTTTCCTTTCATACTGAACTAATCTTTGTCTAGAGAAGTAACAACCTTGTCTCAACAACATTAGCTAAATTGTGTCTGGGAAGTAGGTGAGAACTTGGTGATGGCCTTTCTGACATGGAGTGGTATGCATGTGTGGGAAGAAACATTTGTATGCATAAGACTAAAGTTGAGTGTACATGTGTACATATATGTTCTTGAGATCTTTTACCTGGTATTCGGGTTACAGCTTCTTAGCTCTTATTATCTAAATGGAACGTTATCATGCTACATATAGAGAGACAACTATGTAGAATAAAACGCCCTAGATATACCTTCAAAACCTTGCTGTCTACAACCATCTTAATAATAAAGACCTGTTTGCATAAACGCTAGGCCTGGTTTTGTCTCTGAGCCCCATGTTCCCAAAAATAAGACTCAGACTCAAAATCCATTTCTAATATCTTTTCCATACATCTAGGCACTTCTCTGACTAGATCATAACTAAATATAATGCTTTTATTCTGATCTATATTCTGCCATGTTGCTGGTTACCTGTGCTCAAGCACCATGTATCTGCACTCATCACATTTTCCTGGGTGAATCCTCCCACTTTCCCAGAATTCTTTCTTCCTCCTGGATGTCCAACCTTCAATTTTCTGTCTGAGTTATAGGCTATCATATTTATTATTGATAGGTGCTACATACACACATACACAAGATATTCCCTTTACACATGTGTTATCATATTATTAAATGTGGAGATTTATCTCAACATTATTTTAGTAAAGAAAAAATAGTGGAGAATCAGAAGGCCCATCAGGAGGACACCATGCTATTGAATTATGATGGCACATAAATTTTGTTCTCTTTGTATTAAAAGTTCATCCCATTATTTATAAAGTTTTGCCCTTTAATGAAACCTTATGTTGCTATATAAAAATATAAGAGTCATATTCTACCACTGTTTTCCTTAAAAATGTTACAGAACCTTCATTTTGGATACTGAATGAGCACTAAGATCTAGGGGATAAATAAGATACAAGCAGTGTGYGATTTATAGTGAGCTACTATTTCTATTGAGCAATGTTCAACCACAATCATATAAAACAACACATGAAATGAATGTGTGTTCAAATTTGCCAAATAGGACATACAAGTTCACATGTATAATATATGCGCTTTTCTGTGACTACTGAAGAATAATATACATTTAATAGTCCATGAAATAAAATTTTTATTTGGAACTTGTCTTATATAGAAATATAGTCAATATTTACCAAACTTGTGCCTACATATATTTTCCTAGAAGCTTTGCAATCATTTTAGTGATATGATTCATTATAAGTGTATTTAAGTATTATTTAAATTATTGTTTCAAAGTGAATTGGAAGTTGAGGACCACTTTAAATGTCTGGGAAATGACAATCTCATCTACATAAGCTCCTACTTATTGTTCCTATTTCATAGCTTGTCAAGTACCACAAGCTACTAAGATGATTCCAGGATAAGGGTAAAGAGACCATGACAGACTTTAGTACCTTTGTGTGTGGGGTAGTGAAAAAATATCTGCTAAACAAGTCTCTGCTTCCCAGACTCTAAAAGTTATAACAAGTAATTCTCGTTTTAAGAACTTTCCTTTTATGTCATATAAGTTTGTAGATGTTATTTCGCAGATTGCTAAAATGTCTTCCCAATTTCTCCTTTAGGAGGGGCCTGCTGACTTTCTTGCTGGAAGTATGAACAGACCAACAAGGCATGCACAGGTGTTCTGAGCACATTATGAGCATCACTGAGAATTCTCCTCAACTCTTCTGTCAACTTGCCACATCATGTTCCGATTTGTTAAACAAAGAGAGAGGCAAAGTTGAGAATATCTAATGAGTCAGAAAATGCAGCTGCTGCCACCTAGGAGAGCTCAAGAGTCACAGTGATGTGTCTGCTCAGACTTCCAAAGACAGACTTTAACTCTGGGCTTTGACAGCCCTCTTTGTGCCAAATTCTCATTGCAAGATTTAAAATTTGGTCTCTTTTCTGGACAAGGCACAAGACCTAAATATCCCATAAAAGAGGAAGAATCCCCTTGCTACCAGGAGAACTATTTCCAGGTGATTTATGCTTTTATTTCTGCTCCTAATTTTAAACTCAGAATAAAATAATAATGAGATACTTTTATCCATCCAACAATGGGAGTTTTTAAACAATCCCTAAACTAAATGATACTGAATACTGGGGCTGGGGAGTTGGCTCAATGGGTAAGGGCACTTGCTATGCAAGCAAGGGGACATGAGTGTGAATTGTAAGCACCCATAAAAACTCTGGCTGGTTTACACTGTCTGGAACTGTGATATTAGGGAGTAGAGACAGGCAGGTTCCAGGAGCTTACTGGTCAGACATCACAGCCAAAGCAGTAAGCTTTAAGTTTAATGACCCTATCTTAAAAATGAGGCACAACACTAAGGAGGAAGACATCTAATGTTTTCCTCTAGCCTCTGCATACTTGTTCATGAGTACACGCACTTCACCCCCATATGCTTAGACATAGCCACAGACATAAAGGCATACCACAAACACATACCAACTATTGGTATAAAGTGGTGGCTTCAGCRGAATCTTCTAAAACTAAACATCTACATGTTCTTTGACCCAACAATTCAACTCCTAGTTTTATAATCAGTTGAAGCACTCATTTATATTAGCCATGAGATGTTTATGTAGATGTCTATAAAAATCACAACACACAATAGCTCTAAACTCAAGTTATTCAAGAAAGGTTGGACACATTTTAAAAAGTAAACTATTATGGTGTCTCCAATGTGTGAGAAACTCAGTAGTTCTAAGAGCAAAGAAATATGCATTACGTAGAACAATCTAGATGATTGTAACAGCTTCTTTAAAAATATACCATAAAATGGAACTATATGATTAGTAGTCTAAAAAGAAATAAACTAATACCTGATAACAGAGGAAAGGAGTAGACAATGTGAGTAATCTAGAAGCTGAAAGGAAGTAAGAGATCCAGGATGCAGGTGCTATTGTTTGTCATGAGTTCCCTGAAACATGTGTGTCCATGGTGTATCTAGTCTTGCAGCATATTAGTATCTATGTTTCATAATGATAAAAGTAAAAAAAAAAACTCCGTTACTGTGATAAACTTATGCTCTTCACTTCAATATTAATATTAGAAACATTAATAATTATAGCTAATATTAGTATGGCATTTGTGTCTATCTCCTTGTCAAAATTTGGTAACAAATCTTATGAACTTGAAAAGATGAGGATTAGAAACTAATCCACTTAGGCTTATGTGATGGAGACTGTAGATCTTATTAAATGGTTTTTAGCAACAGATATTTGACCATGAACTCATCTTAAGCCATAATTAAAACCAATAAAGTGTGGGAGGACTAAGGGAGAGAGCAGTAAAGATATGGAACCTGAAATGGCCATCTCCTATAACCCTAAAAGACTTCCGATGGCAGGATGGGGACACCAACACAGTCACAAAACCTTAGACCCACAGGTTGTCCTACCTAAAAGACATGTAGGGAAAAAGTTGGAGCAGAAGTTAATGGAAAGGCCAACCAATGACTGGTACAACTTAATACCCATGGCATGAGAGAAATCCCACACTATTACTGATATTCTGCTATACTTGCAGACAGGATCCTAGCATAACTATGAACTGAGACTTCACCCAGTAGCTGACTGAAATAGATGCAGAGACCCACAGCCAAATATTGGATAGAGCTGGGGAATCTTGTGGAAGAGGGAGAGGAAGGATTGAAGGAGTCACAGAGGTCAAGGGCACCATAAGACAATTTACAGAATCAACTAACCTGGTCCCATAGGGGCTCACAGAGACTGAACCACCAACCAGAGGGCATGCATGGGATGTCCCTAGGCCGTCTATACATATGTAATAGATGTGCAGCTTGGCTTCATGTGGGACCCCTAAAAGCAGGAGACAGGGCTATCTCTGAGTCTGTTGCCTGCCTTTGGGATCACTTTCCCTTAACTGGGCTGCCTCGTCTAGCCTTTGCAGGAGATCAGCCTAGTACTTCTGCAACTTGATAGTCCAAGATGGGTAGGTATTTATGGGATGTCTCCCTGAGGAGGAAATGGAGAAGATAGGAGGATGGGAAGAGAGGTATGAAGGAGGGACTTGGGGGGGGGGAGAGAAGGCAGGGGAAGCTGCAATTGGGATGTAAACAAATAAATTAATTAATGGAGAAAAACCTTAAAATCTCAAAAAGATACTAGACCTATAAAATTGCTAATTGTAATTATCTATTTCCAAATATGTAGAGAGTTTAGTGATTTTTTTTTTTGTTCTGTTTTTGAGTCAAGGCATCACTGTCTTCCTACCCCAGTTTCCTAAGTTTTGGTGTATATTTCCTCATCTGGCTAAGACACACAGTTAAGGCCTTTAAACATAAATTATTCATAATTGAGTTTTATGTTTCCAATTCTACATTTCTCGGACAAATGGGTGAGATTCCAGACATGTTTCTCAATGAGTTGAATGGTGCTGGTTTCTGAAGACTCTCTCAGTCTGAGCATCTTAAATCAGGCCCCTTAAGATAAGACCCCAGCACTGACAACATGATTCTGAAGAATAAGAACAGAAGCTTTTCACATCCAACCCTGAGCAGAAGAGTTTCAATTCCAATGTCTAGGGTGAGCACAAAGAACCAGAGCGGTTCTGATAAGGAAGTAGGACCTTAGGTAATTGGTTCAGCAGATCACATCTCAGCCTAGAGGAGCTCTCAACACTTCTAAAAGTCAATAGGGTAAACACAGCCACTCTGAGAAAACAAAAGCACTAATGTGATAAGCAGAATTGTATCCAAAGAGTTAGTTATCTTTTGCTACTTGTGTTGCTTCTCTATTGTGCTACTTTAAAAAAAAACTTCATTGGAGACCATAGTGAAGTGATAATTTATTTAGTTCTCTTTGGTATCGTCTTTTGTAAGTTTGGTTTTATGTCTGACCACTATATAAATCTACTTTTCTTGGAGACAGAAAAGGATAASAATGTATTAAGGGCTAAGTAAAATGTTAAGGCCTGGATAACTGTTACCTGTCTAGCCTACCATTTTGTGTTTTACTAATATTATAAGGAGACCTTATCATGTGCTGTTACTAGAAAACTTTCTCATGCTCTAGTCGATTACAGGTTCTGTTATATTATGTGCTTTGGTGTTCTTGGAAACTAATCCCAAACACAGGTCAGTTAGAATTGCTTTGTGTAGTTAGCCACAATGAACTTGGACCAGAACCAACTACTAGGCAGCACTTCCTCTATCTATCTATCTATCTATCTATCTATCTATCTATCTATCTATCTATCTATCTATCTACATATATATGTATATACATATACATATATATACACATATACATACATATATACACATATACATANTATCTATCTATCTATATCTATCTATCTATCTATCTATCTATCTATCTATCTATCTATCTATCTATCTATCTATACATACACACACACACTTTTAGGGTTTTTGCTTTTGTAAGTTGGCCCTGGAATGGACTGCAACATAAGAAAAGCAACTATACAAATATAAGAAGCTATTTGGAATAAGACTTCCATTTTGCRTATGGGTTGAGAAAAGTTTAAGTTCCCAAGACCATATCATATTTGGCAGAAAGAATACATGGATAACTGACATCCTGGATGGCAAGTTAAGACATGAATGTTAGGCAAGCCAAGTCCCCTGCCACAGTTGAATACTTCAGCCAATGGGAGTAGGATAAGGGATAAATGTACAACAAAGACATGTTCCTAAGGAAGACCCCTATCCCTGAATCCTGATTGGTGGAATAACTTGGCACAGATGTTTGAGTATTTCAAGGTGTTGAAGCCCTATAGGATCCTGACACAGGCTTGTATCTAGCTCCTGAGTCTTGCCTTTGGCCCTGAACAATCAGTCCTGGGGCAAATTCTCAATAATTTATCCCTGTCTGACTGAGATCAGTGTTCATGTGGTTTGTGAGGAGACTCCTGGACCCCAACAGGATGCCCTTACAGGGACAACTTTCAAAGACTTGTAAAACCAAGACAAAGAACCAGTACTATTCTCATGGAAATATCACCAGATGGATAGTCACTGTTCTCAGAATCTACATTGAGCCATCTAAGGGTGCTAGAGCTGTAGCGATACGCCAAGTTCATACGTTACTGATCCTAACTGTTACCATCCTTCAGGATACTCCTAAAGCTTCCAGTTGTGGAGCAAGCTCACATGGCTCTGGTGTCTTCCTATGAGTGGTCTGGCCAGTTTGCTGCTGCTTCCAGAAATAGTGCATGAATGTGGAAATCCACATTGTGTAAAGATTCATCTTCTCAATCGGCTAAGTGTGACAAGGGTCTCACTGAAGTGAGTCATCCAGGAATAATGGTGAAAGAAGAGGCTCCTGTGGTTTAGTAAGTTTAATTTAGTTATTTGATCTTGTGAGCCTCTGTTTCCCTTTCTATAGCATTCATATACCTGATAATAACATTGAAATATTAGTTAAAAAAAGCTATATAATGATATGACACTTAAATTATAGTGAAGACTTGTAATATTTTAGTGTTTTATTTATTAAAGGTGTTACATTGTCTTATGCATACTGTTTAACACTAAACATTGAGCTTATCCAGTTTTCTCATGGGGACCTTCTCCATGAAGCCTACTTTAATTCAGCTTTTTATCTATTACATCATGATCTATGTTTCAGGCATTCTTAGGCCCTGAAAATATCATATAGAACAATTAAGAAAAAGATATGTCGTGTGTGGAAATGATATTGTGGGKGAGGGAAGAGATTAAAAAATAAATACACAAATAATGTACTACAGATTCTGCTCAGGAAAGGAAATAAACACCAACTACTGCAACACTATAGTGCAGAGCACTTGTCACTAGACATGGCGACTGAAAGAAATAGGGAAGGCCACCCTGAACCCTGTTTTCAGCAGCCTTTGAGCTGGAAGGCTGATGTAAAAAGACATGGAATGACATTTTCTTTGCATGGGGGTACTTGATTGAATTTGGGCTACCATGGCAGATTGTTAACTGATGGAACCATCAGTTGACCACTGGAGAAACGGGATCGCTGTTGCTGTCTGGTGTGCAGTAGTACTTTGGAAATAGTGTCACCTCTCAATAACTCTTCTATAGAAATGATAAGTGCTGAGCATGCACACAGATAGATTGAATTATTACTTTACATTAACATTGTAATTCATCTTCATCATACCTTTCTACATCTTTTGTTCATCACCATGGCAATCTTATAACAATACTTCCTAGCATCCTGCTTAGATACAGGATGCAGGAGAAGATTGAAGAGGAATAGTAGTCATTATTCTCTGATAGGATTTTAATGACAGTTCAGAGCATCAACTTGCTGGAGCACTAGAGAATTCCTACGTGACTAAGATAATGGGTATCAGGTCCTTTCACATCTATGCGCTCTTACCAACCAATTAGTCTGATATTTAAGGCAGTGGGGACCACTGACTTGGATGGGTTCACAATTACTTCAAGGATTCTTTGGGTGTGGGCAACTATTTCCTCTTTATTCCCTCTCCTAGCCCTCCTGTCAGATGTCTAACCATGGTCTCCATACAGTTTACATTTATCTTATCAAACTATCTAAAGAGGCTTTCATTTTTCTATTTAAAGCTAAACTGATGCACTACTCATATGTGTTCATCAGTCAGAGGAAACTATTTGTCGAAATACTCTACCAAAAAGTTATCATTATTTGACTGGAAAATACTCAGTGATTCCTATGTAGTCAGCTATTAACTAATTCATATACATTTTTTGATGCATGTAATTATGTATTTGCATGTAATTGATAAACTACTAAGGGGATACATATGTGTACAATGTATCTAGCAAAGTGACTATTCTCTTCATTACAATATAATTCCATAACCAGAATGTCAATGTTAATACCCTCTTCTCGTATTTCCATCCAGTTTCCCTAGCTCTATTGGTGCATGGATAATTAGTTCTAAATAATATCACCTCATGTGTGGCTTGTACCTACCGGCACAGTCAAGATGCTCATACTACTGCAAAGTATTCCAAGTATGCTTTGAAGGTCAGTCTTTACAATGTCCCTACATGTGCTAAAAACCTTTTTGTTTTCAAGATCTAAAAGACTAAACCACCTTAGACAGTTTAAGTCATTAATTCCAAAAACTGAACTTAAAAGATTTCAGAACCAGAATTTAAATCCAAATGATCTAATACTAAAGCCAGTGGCCTGGCCAGGAACAGAGTGGAGCTGTCCCTGCTTCTGTTCCTGGGGACAGTCATTATAACTGTTAGTGTCTAAATGGCTCTCTGACTTTTCAAAAAAGAAAAGGAGAGAGCCATTCTTGACCATGAGTAATAAAGGATGCATAAATTGTGCTTTTTTTTTTTACATGTTTTCCCCCTCCTGTGACTTTGAAATGAACTAACCACATTGACAAAGACTCATTTGACACCTTGTGGAATTCATTTCAAATGATGTAGCTATTGATGAGTTGGCAGTTTTTAAAGTCATGCAGGCAGCAAACATATGTCTTTCTTGGAAAAAAAGATATGTAAAGATAATGAAAAGTGCTGATCATGTGGGCCCCAGGTTGGATGCATTTAACCAGGGAGGAAGGCTTATAAATCTCAACAGTGTGGCCAAACCAGCTATGGATGTTAATAGGGGTCCAAAAGAGCACAAATACTGTAATTGAAATCCATGGATAATCTCAAAACTTCATTTTACCCAATTGTTTCAGTGCCCTCATGGGTGAGTCTTTATAAGAATGGATAACATGAAGTCACATGACTGATATGTGCTTCCTTTGCTCTTTCTTGTCCCAAGAGAGCCCAGGTACAGGGATGCTCAACTTGGTTGGCAGGGACAGAACTGGGGAAGTAAATCCTCTGTTTTAGTCAGTGTTTTAATTCTTGAACAAACATGATCAAGAAGCAAGTTGGGGAGGGAAGGGTTTATTCAGCTCCCACTTTCCATGCTGCTGTTGATCACCAAAGGAAGTCAGGACTGGAACTCAAACAGGTCAGGAAGCAGGAGCTGATGTAAGACCTTGGAGGGATGTTTCTTACTGGCTTGCTTCCCCTGGCTTGCTCAGCTTGCTTTCTTATAGAACCCAAGACTACCAGCCCAGGGATGGTACCACCCACAATGCCCCACATCACTAATTGAGAAAATGCCTTACAGCTGGATCTCATGGAAGCATTTCCTCACCTGAAGCTCCGTTCTCTGTGATAACCCCAGCTTGTGTCAAGTTGACACAAAACCAGCCAGAAAACCCTCTTACCAAGGGGCTGGGAGGAATKTAGGTCCTCTCTCTCATATACAAATACTGTCTGTTCAGCTTTTTGACATCTCCAAGTCAAATGAGTATCACACAGTCTCAGAGTCACAATGTAAATCTGAAAGAAAAACCTGTACTTTCTATATCTTTTACCAGTATGCCATTGCTCTGTCACCTCCCTTCTATTTACAGGATCACTATTTTATTTTGTATTATCATAGGACAAACAACACATTTATCTGTGTTCCTCTGAGTTGGAATTAAGAACTACAAAATGATTGTAAATCTGAAGTAAAGTGAAATCTTAGACTCTTATGAGTTTGTCTGTGAGTGTGTTTGTGTTGCTGAAAGAAATAGTGCAGACGAAACAAACTGTATGGATCTGAAATTTACTCTCTTATAGTTCCAGAGTCTAGCTGAAACCTCACAAGAGTCTTCCTGAGATGTCCTTTGGGAAGGAGGGATACCATGGTCTCTAGCCCAGAAAAACAAGAAAGGGACCCAAACAGTTACAATGGCATTAATGTGTGCAAGGTGGGACCACCGTGACCTAAACTCACTAGGTTCTAGCTTCCAAGCACCTTGTGCTGAGAATTTAATTGCCAACATGTGAATTTAAGGAGATAGATTATTTTGGGGGACTGATACAAAACACAGCATCTTGTTTCAGCTTGTTTTAGCTATAATGTAGTATCAAGACCTCAAAAACTGGAAGTGGCTTGCAGCATTGGAGGAAGATTTAAGCATGACTGCACAATCATATCTTGAACATAAGCACAGCAAGGAGCCTGTGTTATCTTTGCTATTCAAAAGACAAGGCTAGTTCTGGCAGTGCAGTTATTAAAATTGAAATGATACAGAGATTAGCATGGTCTCTCTATAAGGATGACAGCAAAATCTGTGAAGTGTTTCACATTTTTAGTTGGGAGTAGTGGGTCACTGTTATAATCCCAGAATGTGGGAGTCTAGAACAGAAGGACTGAGGTGAGTTTGAGGCCAGTGCAGACTATGCAGCCAGGTCCAGCCCAGACATGCTGTGGTATGAGAAGACCCTGTCCCAAATATTAAACAAACATAGGGGCTATGCACTAAGTGTTTACCAAAACACATACGCATGCACCATAAACATACAAACCACACCACACACATATATATCATACAACAGCACACACACATACCACACAGCATACCCAATGCACATACATGCAGCAGCACACGCACACCAGGCACATATGCACACCATATATATATATATATATATATATATATATATATATATATATATATATATATATATACATTGTACACATGCACACACACACACTACTAC
>BDUI01001312.1:162948-172949 GCA_002335545.1 Apodemus speciosus
GATCAACAAAGTAGAGAAGAGCAATCTTTAGTCTCTAATGGGTTGTAGTGAAGATCAGTGAGTGAACACAAGCAAAGCATTGGCCAAGTAAACATTGACTCTTGCTCGTTGCTCTACTACGCTAGACCTACTGTCTGCTCCAGAGAGTGCTGCCGACATTTACTGATAGCTCTTCCTTCTCTTGTTTTAAGGCTGGTGATAGAAGTTTGCTATGGTTAGACAACTGGGTATTAAGGTAACTGGCACATCACAACCACGCTGAGTTAATTGATGGTGCAAAACTCTCTCGGGAGCTCCTTTTGTCATCGGCAGCACCTAGCCATATTTTAGATCAGAGGTCAGCGACCTTTTTCTATAAAGGTCYAGACTGTAAATATTCTCAGTTTTGTGGACCTTCTGGTAAGGACAACTGCCAGACTGTGCTGTTGTATCATGAAAATAGCTATGAGCAGTATGTGAACAGGTGAGCGTGGCTGTCTGCCCACTCCAGTGTTATTTATGGAAACAGAACCTTGAATTTCATGTAATTTTGATGTGTCATAAATCATCTCCTTTTGATTACTTTTTTCCAGGGATCCAAAAATGTAGWGAGTGTTCTTAGCTTTTAGTCCATAGAAGCCTAATGGTGAGCCAGATTGGACAAATAGGCCATAGCTTGGCATCCTTACTTCAGCTAGTGGCCGCTCCAGAATGCTCCTGATTAACTAAAAACCAAGTTCACTGTTGAGTCATATCTTACGGTCAACTAATAAATGTTGTCTGGATGGTTTTTAAGCCAATGATGCAGGGAGGAATTTTTGCTGACAATACAGCCAGGTCTATTTGCTATATTATCCTTTAAGATGATGAGACTAAAAGATGCTTATTTCACTTTTAGTGTGCAYATGAAACTCCCACCACTGTGTTTGATCAGAGTGATAATGATGGCTGGAGACACCTCCAAAGCTTTCACCCAGTGAAAGAGGTTTCCAAATCTCTGCCTTATGTGAGCCACTCTAAAGAGATAATTCTGTTTAGTGCTGGCTGAGTCTGACCCTTTGTCATCTTGGTATTTTATTGGCTTGGCTGAGAGGTAATAATAAAAGTCTATATTTATTTATAATATGAGACTGTGCTTCACAACAACAGTCAGGGAGATCAAAGCATCACACACATTTAAGGGAAAAGAAGGCAAACAGGAACTGATTTGTGTTACACATGGTGGAAGTCATTAAGSACAACTCAGGTAGAGAAACTTATTACTTCTCTTTTTGACAGTGATGACAATTTAATAGTATTTGACTCCACCGAGTTGCATATGGCATCCGGAGGCATTGAAAGAGACGGTTTATCAAGATGATAAACAAGGTTTCATTTCCTCCCTAGCTGCATGGATGTGATCAGAAGTCTAAGGCCACCTGAATTCACTTAGGCTGGCCACAGGCAGACACTGAGCTACCAGGGGACCATCTGTGCTTGAAATGAGCCTCTCTTTAATGGACCTCCTGCAAGCAGGCAAGCTGCAGAGGCATGGTTGCATGCGTGCATGCACACTGATTTCAGGGTGGACTGAAGGGCAGAGGGAAGAATGCTAATTGTTTTAGAAGCTCTGATATCGAGGAACTTCATGCAGTCCACTTTCAAATTGCAGAGTTAGGTTTTCTGGGTGGATGGGGTAGCTTTGGAAAGAAGGGTGTTTAAAGAATCATTTTGTGAAGTTGACAGAGCWACTTTGTATGAGGAAGAATAATCAGAGATGCTTTTTATTATTTAGTGTGGCTACTGCTATCACTACTGTGTGACATTACCATTCTACAGCAGTCTCTGGCCTGCTTTTGTTTTCTGTCTTGCCAGAATCGTTTCTTCCTCATTCCTAGCTCAGGAAGTTGAGTAGGGCCTGCTTCATATAACTCARTCCTATAAGACCTGGTGCTGACTGTGCTGATCCTGCCATCCCTAGATGCCAGGGACTACTAACCATTCTGGCAACTGACCCAAATTATGAACTCTGAGATTCAACCACAGAACATTTACACTTGGAAAAGAAGAAAAATTTACTACCACACTGATGGAGAGAGACACCCAGAGCTTGCTCCTACCTTAGTGCTACAGAAAAGAAGCTTGAAAGTGAATAGAATCCACACTAACCATTGTCAGTGCCCTTTGCTGCAGCTATGCCAGAAGCTGAGAGCTGATCTTCTGACAGCAATCCCTATACTTTTTTCTCTTGATTTTGAATTTGTTAAAAAATTTTTTTGGTCAGTTACAATACAAAGAGCCAGGAAGTACAGGTGTACTAAAAATATCAAGAAAACCATTTTTCATTTTCTCTTTTCTTTGTAGGTAGGTGTCTAAATTGAATATTCTATGTCAGCTAACATCTCCCCAGAGAAGCCCTTCTTACCCTCTCAGTTAGGTCAGTGGTACCCTGTTCCTCTCAGACTGCATTTTCAAATCACTATGACCTTCACTTTGGYACATCCGCAATCACACTCTTTAAAATATGTGCTAAACATTTTAGCGTTGCTTGTTATAAGAAATAAAAACCCCGTAGGGCAGTGGTCAGGCATGTTTTCACTGATGGTGTTATCTCAAGTGGTCAGCAGGATGTCTGATTTGGAAATTGATGTTGTCAACAAAATACATCCCATAGTGTCCATGGGAAACTGGTTCTAGAATCCTGATATAAAACACCCCAGACACCAAAATTTGGGGATACTAAATTCATCCTATAAAATGTAGCATGTGTATAAAATGGACATTCACCCTCACACACACACTTAGAGCTTCTGTGTATTGGAAGAATAACTTAGGCCAATGCAGAATCTAGTGTGGCCTCACATTGYTTCCCTTTATAATTCCTTCTTCTTGACAGGAATGGGAGATCTGACTTATTCCTAACCAATATAATACAGAGTGATTGTATGTGACTCTCAAAACTAGGGTCAGGGTAATGGTTTCTTAGGTAAAATATTTGCCACATAATCATGACGACCTGCGTTCAATTCTCCATAACCAAATTTCAAAAGGCCAGCCTTGGGAATATATACCTGTAATCCTAGTTCTGGGATGTGAAGATGGGGAAACCTCATTTGCTGGCCAGCTACCTACTCTAGTTGAGCCAGCCAGCTTCAGTTTCAGGGAGATACCTAGGCTTGAAAAATAAGGCTGAGGGTAATTGAGAAAGCTGTCCATTATTGACACATCAGGGGCCTCTATACACACATGCATACATACAAAGATTAAAATTAGGTTGCATTACTTGTAAAAATTGATAAAGTATACCCTTCTGATAATATAGAATCAGATATAGGTAGATGGATTCTCCACTGTTGGTGTTGAGTAATTGAATTGTTGTGCTTTAAAGAAATGTGCATTTGGAATGGAACTAAAGAATCTGTAAGATTCTTGAATGGTCTCTGACCCTTTCAGCAAGAAAATAGGAAGCCTCTAATTCAGACAAAAGATATTTAATCACCACTCTTGGGAGGTAAAAGTCTTCATTTCTATTCTGGGGCATCTGATGAGAAGATGGCCTGAGCTTGCACCAGGGTACAGTCTGGTGAGTTGCCAAGGAAAGAAAGTTCCTAAATCATGCCCAGACTCTATTCTAGAGACACTAAGATGTAATGAATGTGTGGTACTCTAAGCCATTATGTTTGCTGTGTAGATACCTAATGCAGGGTTTAAGTGGACCCACGCATCTATCAGCATGTTGCCACCTCTTCTACCCTGGCCATGTGTTCTTAGTTAAGGATGAAGGAGCTTCAGTATAAAAATAACTACTTGGTTTGACATTTGAATCTAGTCAGCCAAGAATATCATTGAGAGTCACTAGTATTTATACAATTTTCAATTGTGAAAACATAGATTTTGCTTATGAAGAATCTGTTTAATAACAAAAAGRATTTTCAGCATCTTCTTTACTGGGTGTATCCCCCTTTCCCCATATAGATGAGAGGATGACTGTCAAGATCAGTGTTTCCTTACTGGGAATGAGATAAGTAGCCTTGAGCACACATCACTCCACAGGGATGGAGAGGGGCTTACAAGTATCCTGAGGATCTTTGGATAGATTATTGTCTTTATGTTTTATATCTGGCAAATGTCGACAACTGTAGCATTATATATCTTGATTTATTTGTTTGAGAAATGGAAATGCCAATGAACAGTACTGTTTACATTTATAACCACTGTTCCTGATTACCTGTGCCTCATTTTTTTCTAGTAACAAAATAAGCATTTACTTCTCTGTATTTAGTTCACACTGTGCAGTGGACAAGAACTCTGGGGTGGTACTGTGACTTAGACGTGGACAAACAGTATAGTCTTTCCCCAGCCACAGAGAGTGGCCAGAAGGTGAGTTTTTGATCCTACTTGGTTTAATCAAACTCCACCTGATATTTGTCTGGAAATACTGGGTTAAAGGGCAATTTATATCTGTTGAACTTGAAGATGTGACCTGACCTTTGGGGAGAACAGGAGCTGATGCAGAGATTGGTGATGGTGAGGAGCCCAGATCTTGTGAGCATGTTCAGCTCGAAATACATTGCTGCTGGTCACATCTCTGAAATTTTCAACTCAGTGTGCCAATATATTCCCCTTCTTTTTGATTAATTCATTTGGAATTRAGTCACCAAGAAGCTCTGAGGATTGGTAAACAAAGTCTGACAAAACATTCGGTACAGTGCTTAAAACTTTGTTCAGATTGGGGTATGTTGTTACCACAGTTTAATATCTCTATAACAACTGCTATAAAAATTATCAAAATTTTATCATGCTAATATGTATTTTGGCCCAAAAGAATTATTGATAGTCTCTATATTTACTGAAAAAGTTGGGAGAGAAAATCAAGTACATACTAGTTTCCTGAGACATTTAGTACACAAAAAGTCCTAAGGACACACCACATGCATTATAGTAATTGATAATAATCAGCTGAACTAGCCATGGTCAACCGGATGATTGAGCCTCTTATGTTATTATGAAATGGAAAATATCAGAGTCAACAATGATGGGAACAGGATATGCTAAAGGCACCTGAACTCTGCAATTTGCCAAACAAGGGATCAAATGTCAACTCTGTAATTCATAAATCATGTAGTATGGATTTGCACCTTAAACTCTGTGAGCTTCATAAAAGGTAGCTATATGATAATTGTGAAGAATCAATGGCTGTAATGATGAACTTCACACTATAGCCTGGCCGAGATTGTAAACCTCCACAGTGAGTATTAATTTTGAAGTTTGAATTATATTGACAATCAGAGATAAAGGAGTTCAACTCTGTAAGTGATGTAAATTAGACCTTAACATTTTAATGGTCAAAATATTGATTAACTATTATTTAAGCAATATGAATATGATGCATACAAGTAATTGAAAAGTTTAGTTGTGAGACTAAATGAGAATGACAATTTACTATGTAATCTAAAAGAATGCAACTCTGAAATATTAACCACCTTCCTACATAGAAGCTATCAGTGCATAACTGTGCAGTGAGCTACCTGAGAATATAGGTCCTCTTCCTTGGTGAGATTTAAGCTCGTGGACAAACAGTTAATGATGCTAATCTGATGAGCAGAATATGACTACTGAAGTATTCAGTTCCCTGAAGAAATAGTCATGAAAGTTAATGATGTTAATGAAGTAACACTGGGAAGAAGCTGGCCAAAAAAAGTATATACATTTCAACATAAAGGTAAAGTTTCCTTCTCTGAAGCAAATTATATTCAGGTTAATTGGGTCAATGTGAGGAGTAGAGCTATAGAAACAGCTAGGATGGCTCATGCTCTGCTTTGGCCTCAGTCAATAAGACATGAAAGACATGGAGAGGGATGATAGCTCTGTACCTCTGGACAGTACTTGTAAAAATGCAAGGTCTTTATGATAACAGTGTCTGAGACAGAATGCCTTTCTTTTTTTTTTCCTTCCTAGTTTCACTTGACTCTTTCTAGGTAAATAAATAGGTCCCTCCTCCCAACAAAATAGAAAATGAGTCATAAATGACAGTGCTCAAGTCACACCTGGGGAAAGTTGTCATTAAACATGTGCTGAAGGTGAAAGTATGAATCTTGTGCAAACTTATAACAGACCTTAAAATCTAAGTTAAATGATCCACTGTTTATTAGAGGGACACTGTGTAGCTCATAAAAAATGTCAACAGACAAAATGACATGAGCCAGGGAATRTTTGTACCTCTGTGGAAAACTGTTAGCTCTCTTGTAAGCATGTACCCAAGAATAATGAAAGCAACCAGGCAAGAAGCATATAAAAATGCTCATGGAGGCTTTGTTCATTATAGTCTCAAAGGAAGCTACTCAGATGTTCAGTAGCAGCAGAACCGAAGTAGTCTGTTGATGCACTAGGACAATAGGTAGCAATAGAAGGAAGTCATATACTGCTGTATTCGACAAAGCCAATTAATTAAGCCAAATACAAAAGAGAAGGTAGCATGTTAATCAATTTTAATAAAATGACTTTGAAAGATAAAATGAATCCATAGATCCAAAAGCAGTTTCCTTGGGAAGGTAATGGTGCCTGGGAGAAGTCTTAAAGGAATTTTCTGGATTGTAGGCTATGGTGTGGTTTTTGTTGGAGAGTTCCTTTGTTGTGGATGAGTTCAGTGAATGGATAGTCACTGGATTGACTTGAATTTGACTCGAATGCTTTCTCCATGATATTATGCTCTAATTATGATTATATCTGAGGCAGATCTAATAATACAGGGTGAGGATTAGTGTTAGGATTAGGGTTAGGGTATATTCTTTTGATTTAAGATGAAATGTTCTGTAGATATCTGTTACATCCATTTGCTCCATAACTTCTGTTAGTTTCATTGTGTCTCTGTTTATTTTGTGTTTCTCTGATCTGTCCATAGATGAGAATGGTGTTTTGAAGTCCCCCAAAATTATTATGTGAGGTGCAATGTGTGCTTTGAGCTTTAGTAAAGTTTCTTTTATGAATGTGGGTGACCTTGCATTTGGAGTATAGATGTTTAGAACTGAGAGTTCTTCTTGGTAGATTTTTCCTTTGATGAGTATGAAGTATCCTTCCTTATCTTTTTTTGATGACTTTTGGTTGAAAGTCAATTTTATCCAATATTAGAATGGCTATTCCAGCTTGTTTCTTGGGCCCATTTGTTTTTCCAGCCCTTTACTCTGAGGAAGTGTTTGTCTTTGACACTGAGGTCCATTTCCTGTATGCAGCAAAATGCTGGGTCCTATTTAGGTATCAAGTCTGTTAGTCTATGTCTTTTTACTGGAAAATTGAGTCCACTGATGTTAAGAGATACTAAGTAATAATGATTATTGCTTCCTGTTAATTTTTATGTTATTTTTATGTTTGTTTGGCTGTCTTCTTTTGGGTTTGTTGAAAGAAGATTACTTTCTTGCTTTCCTAGGGTGTAGTTTCCCTCATTGTGTTGGCATCTTCCATTTATTATTCTTTGTAGGGCTGGATTTGGGAAAATATTGTTTAAATTTTGTTTTGTCATGGAATATCTTGGTTTCTCCATCTATGATAATTGAGAGTTTTGCTGGGTATAGTACCTGGATTGGCATTTGTGTTCTCTTAAGCTCTGTATGACATCTTTCCAGGATCTTCTAGCTTTCATAGTCTCTGGTGAGAAGTCTGGTGTAATTCTGGTAGGTCTGCCTTTATATGTTACTTGACCTTTTTCCTCTTTTCCCCTTACTTCTTTTAATATTCTTTGTTTAGTACATTTGGTGTTTTGATTATTATGTTATGGGAGGAATTTCTTTTCTGGTCCAATCTATTTGGAATTCTGTAGGCTTCTTGTATGTTCATAGGCATCTCTTTTTTTAGGTTAGGGAAGTTTTCTTCTATAATTTTGTCGAAGATATTTACTGGCCCTTTAAGTTGTGAAACCTCACTTTTTTCTATACCTACTATCCTTAGGTTTGGTTTTCTCATTGTGTCTTGTATTTCCTGAATGTTTTAGGTTGGGAGCTGTTTGCATTTTGCATTTTCTTTGACTATTGTGTCAATGTTTTCTATGGTATCTTCTGCACCTGAGATTCTCTCTTTTATCTCTTGTATTCTGTTGGTGATGCTTGCATCTATGACACCTGATTTTTTCCTAGGTTTTCTATCTCCAGTGTTGTCTTTCTTTTTGAATTCTTTATTGTTTCTATTTCCATTTTTTAGATCCTGGATGGTTTTGCTCAGTTCCTTCATCTGTTTAGTTGTATTTTCTTGTAATTCTTTACGGGATTTTTTTTGTGTGTGTGTTTCCTCTTTAATGTCTTCTACCTGTTTACCTGTGTTCTCTTGTATTTCTTTAAGGGAGTTATTTATGTCCATCTTAAAGTACTCTATCATCATCATGAGATGTGATTTTAGATCAGAGTCTTGCTTTTCTGGTGTGTTAGGGTAACCAGGGCTCATTGTGGTGGGAGAACTGTGTTCTGATGATGCCAAGTAGCCTTGGTTTCTGTTGCTTATGTTCTTGCACTTGCCTTTCGCTATCTTGTTATCTCTGGTGTTAGCTGGTCTTGTTGTTTCTGACTGTGGCTTGTCCCTCCTTCAAGTCTGTATGTTAGTACAGGTCTCTCCCGGAAGAATTTCAGTATGGAGAGCTGTGGCACAGGGTCAGTTCTGGGGTGCAGACAGAAACTAGAAGGATCCTGCCCCGAGCTGATCCTTGGTTCCTGTGTCCTGATGGCTCTGAGCAGGTCTATCTTGGGCTAGGGATTTGAAGAGAACTGGTAATCTTACCTGTGCTCACAGGTGTGTAGGCACTCCTGGGAGACCACCTCTTTTGATGGTATTTGTATATGTAGCTCTGTGGCCCAGGATCAGCTCTGGGCACAGAGGGAAATTGGAAGACTCCTGTCCCAGGCTGGCCCTCAGTTCCTGTGTCCTGAGGGATTCTGGAGGTTCCTCTGAGCAGCAAGGGTGGTATTACCTGCACTCACAGGCCTGTCTACACTCCTGGGAGGCTATCTTCCTATGCCACTTGGGTATGGAGCCCTATGGCAGAGGATCTTGCTAAATATTTAAAGGAGAAACAACAACATATTTCCTTAAGTTACTGAATGAAGAAATGCTTGAGCCATTCTTTACACAAATATTAAATCCACACAGAATGAAAGAAGAAGAGAGAGGTCTACATTTGGAGGAAACAAAGCCACCATACAAAAATCATGATAATGTTATCATCACCCTATGGCAAATTATCTGAAATAGAAATCAAGAGAGCAATCCACCTTCAATAGCTGCAGAAATATTAAAATAATTAGGAATAAATAAATGTAAACCCAAAACACAAAAGATTTCTATAATGAAAATCATAAAACCTTGATTAAAGCCATTGAACACACACAATAGCAAGACAACAGACAACCCATTTTATTCATGGGTTAAGAAAAATCAGCTTTGTAAAAAGGTTCAAACTGACTAAAAGAATCTACAAATTCAGTAAAATTCTGATAAGAATACCAATGGCCTTCTTCAGAGACTAGGAAGAAACAAACCAAAATGTGTGTGGATCTACAAAATACTTGAATATTCAAAGCTACCTTGAGCAAAGAGAATGAAGCAGTAAATGTCACTTTTCCTCATCTCAAAAAGTTCATTGAAGCTATAGTAACTATAATAGTGTGACTCTATGTAAATACCAACACAAAGATCAAGAAGGGAGAGAGGAAGAAAGGGAGAGAGAGAGAGAGACAGAGACAGAGACAGAGACAGAGACAGAGACAGAGACAGAGAAAGAAAGAGACAGAGAGAGGTAATTCCTCATGACTACAGCTGACTTTTCAACAAAGATACATTGGAATGAGAGGATAGTCTTATCAGGTAGTGATGGTAGAAAAATGAACACCCTGGTGAAGAAGAATGAAACCAAACTTCTCATTATCATCAGTTATAAAATTAGCTCAAAATGTATTAAAGACTTAAATGTAGGATCTACAATGATGAAACTACTATAACAAAAGGACAAAACACTTCACTATAACCGACACTGTTTTCCCCTTCTTTTGTTTCTTCTTCCTTCT
>BDUI01001313.1:71220-84073 GCA_002335545.1 Apodemus speciosus
ACACACACACACATATTTCTATAGGGGAGACCACAGTCTAGTTACAGGAGGAAGCAATACAATCCTTTTACTCAGGCTACCCTTGACCTTTGCTCTGGTGTGGACAGGAAAGTGCTCTCTGCCACCAACTTAGCTTCCCCAAAACTCTGTGTGTAATCATAGCACCCCATCGTCTTAGTGCTTCTCCAGATCCTACTATCAAAACAAAACTACTTTAATTTTTAGAAATGATTATGAGTTTAAATTTTTACTCTGGTGGCAAAAAGTAGACAAGGCAGGCAAGCAGTGTCTTTTGGACATCGTATGGTAGTCATTGTGCATTAAAAAAAAAAATGTGATGGCCCAGAATCTCTCTTTATCCTAAGAACTGTATCCTGTTCTGCTCCTGTCCCACAGCACTGCTTCTAATGTACGTGGATACTCTGTTTTCACGCATGTGGTACAGTGTCCAGTGCATTGTTTTGTTCAGCGGCTCGTTCTCTTCAGTGCTTCGCTCATTGGAGCTGCCCAACTCAGTGTCTGTCGGACTTCAACATTGGGAAGTGATGGCGAGTGTCTCAGTCTTCTTTGTAAATCCCGTTCTTGTCTATATCRAGTCTTTAGGATATTTTGGGTTGGCCCCAGTTTTATTGTTCTAATAATTCATTTTTGGACATAAAAATGTTTACCCAGCTCCCCTACTGGGGAAGAACACTCAACTTTCCTCGGGACTGCCTTGCAGCTACTTACCTCTGCTCTCTCGGGTCCGTCCCTTCCCCAGTGGGATTGCTTGAGAGCAGCGTGGGCACTGATGCTGTCCTTAGCTTGGTGAATGGACCATCTCATGGGGATACAGAGAAAGAAACTGCTCGGTGTTTACAGACTGCCCTTTGTTCTCTCCTTCTCTGAAATGTTCACCATTATGTAAGATGTGTTCAACAGGCTCATGTGTTGAAAGAGAGTCCCTATATGATAACTATTTTGTAAAACGGTACAAACTTAAAAGGGGGAGTGTAGCTGGAGAAAGTATTTCACTCAGGACAAGCAATTGAGGGTTATACCGGTTTTCTTCCTGGCCGCCGCTTTGTAAGCTGCTCTCTGGCCCATACCGTAAGGAGAAAGAGAAATGCTCCTTGTGATAGTCTGATATGAGAACCTGCTGTGCCTCACACCTGACCCAAGGAAGACAGGATTAATAAGTAGATGTTATTTCTAAGCTGCTAAGTTTATGGTAATTTTTACACATTGAATATCTGTCACAGTGATGCAATGTTGCTAATAAATTAGAATAATCTATTGCTAAATATTACTGGATTTAGCTACCTAAAGGCTAACCTTATAACTTCTTTATCATTGAAAACACAGACTCTCTTTGGCACGTGGTATACAGGTGGAAAAGGAATGATAAATATTGAGTCAAATTCTAAATCTAGGTTCTTATATCCAGATGCTACAAAAATTTTATGATGAAGCCCAGAAATAATAAAAGTGATTTGTATATGAAACTACTCGATGGAAACAAGAAACAGAACATGAAGGTTGACTTATTTACCCTGCCCAAGAAACTCCTGATCCCATGCTAAAAAGCACTGAAAGGAAGCTTCTAGCCTGAGGGTTTGGTGGCCAAACTACACCTGCAGAGCTAGTATCCAGCTTATATTGCTAGCATACAAGATAGAACATTTGAACTAGCAAGATGGCTTAGTTGGGAAAGGAACTTATCACCAGGCTTAGTGCCCTGGGTTTGAGAGTGTGAGTCGTAGAGCACACATATTAGAAGGAAAGAGCTCGCTCCCACAAGTTGTCTTCTGACGCCCACGCGTGTACTGTGGCACCCTCTYCCCAAGTGTACAAATGTGAACACACACAAAATAAGGTTTAAAAAAATTAGAGAAAATGGAACATTTTCTTTAAAACTCAAAGCAATAATATTAATACAAAATTTTGTGTAAGATGAAATTGAAATGAGAATGTTATTTAAATTTCATGCCACGGGGCTTGTGATCCTTGCTGGAGGTGGAGTGACAGGGACTAGGGTGGGTGAGGAAGGAGCTGGGATTTTGTTAGTTTGCTTTTATTCTTTAAGTTATAACTTGCATACATTTTGTGCTACACATAGTATTACCCTAACCTCTTAAAAAGAACATATACATTATTCACATTCTATCTTCCTCAGGCCAGGAGTCAGACAGCTTAGTAGGTCCTTTTGGATCAGAATGTCACAAGCTGTGATCAACATATCAGCCAGGCTGTCTTCCTTTCTATGGCTTAGACTTTGCTGCCTCAAGCGCCTGTCAGTGTGAATTCTGCCGTGTTGGACCATAACCTGCAACTATGAAGCAATATAAAATATTCTCTACTTAAGATTTTTGACATGTATTTTGTCATAACAAAGACACAATTAAAATTAAAGAAAATTAGTACCAAGAAGCAAGGTTTACACTGTGATAAATATGACCACATTGTTCTTAGACCTTTGGAACTGGTTTGTAGAAGGGATGTCGAAGCGTCTGGAAATTTGTACTAGAAACTCAGTCCTCATGGCTCTTCAAGGCAGGCATTGAAGGACCAGCTTATGTGGTTTCTGAGAGGACCAATAGCTCTATCAGAAACTGAATTAGGGGCCGATTGTATAATGTTCTTAAAGGATCTGGCTCCATTCTGCGTGTGTCCTGAGAACGTCTTTGAGGAGTACAGGATTGGTGGACGAATTCCTTTAGCACCGATTTCAAAACCACAGCATTCGGGATGTGGCATGGCAACAACTCACTGTACTTACTGCTATTCACAGTGAGAGAAAGCAGAAAGGAAATAAAAGTGGGAAGTRCACTGAAGAGGGTTGTATGAGCAAATTTAACATCACAAAGAGAGCACAGATAAATAAGCATCAGAAATTGATGGAAAGAAACTTCATTATCTTTATTGAATCATTAGAAATTATAACCCAAAGAAAGATGCACAGCCATAAATGGATTCATGAAAATGCAAATTCATTTCTAATGAGAGAGCCTTAACTGAAACAGAGAATGTCCCTGGAAGGGTTCCCTGCTCCTATTCAAAGGCAGCTTCTTAGGGAAATGTTTTCTCAGGGTCAGCACCCAGAAGCTGATGGGACCGTAGTATAAGGGAGGTAGACTCCATCCCAAGCAGGTAACAAAATGTGGCAGTATGCTCTACATATCACAGTTTTGTAGCTATGAAATATATAAAATTAAGGATTTCATGGAGTCCAGATTGCTGCTGAGGCCAGTTAACATGAAGTAAGGCTCTGAGTCCCAATAAGGAGGTCCTGTATGCCATTTCCTAAGACTCTGAAGATGGAGCACGCCTTTCAGTAGAGTCATTGGGATGTTGGCAATGCCAAGACCTTGGGTTGTCTAGAAAGTAAAGCTGCTAGTATGGAATAGAACTGTCCAAGAGAGACGTTGCATTGTAAGCAGCCCTTGGTACACAGAAAAATCCATCATGGSCCCAAGGTGCTAGACATGGAGCTGTAAGATCTGGTTGGCCCTCCTGAGTTTTGATCTTCCTCTGATTTCATCATTCCTTGTTATYCCCTTATCCTTCTCTCTAGAATGGAAACATTTATATTGTGCCTTTGTTTATTGAAATTATATAGCATGTTCTTCAATGATCGTGGGATCAAAGTAAAGAGATTGTATTGATTCTAGGAAAAGACTTTACATTTAAACAGTACTAGAATCGTGAAAAATTATGGGTACTCTTTGGGTTGAATATATTTTGCATTGGGGCATGGCCATGAGACTATGGGGACAAAGAGTGGAAGATTATGGGACTAAAGTAATATTTTTGAATGTCAAGTGTTAATTAGGAGTTAATTGTGATATTTAATACTGATTGTCAACATGATAGAGTGTAGACCTACCTAGGAGACCACTTTGCCAGTGCATTTGTGAGGGATTATCTAAATTAGGTTAGCCTCTTGACATGCCTGGGAAGGGTAATCAAGACAGGCAAACAGTGTGCAGAGATCAGAGATGTGGCTGAACATCCCACAGTGTGTCCAGCAGCCACATGTGGTGGTTAGTTCTGTCAACCTGACTGCTCACTAGGGAGGCCCACCTTTGGATATGTCTGCCAGAACCTTTCCAGAGAGGATTAACTAAGCAGGAAAACACTGCTCACGGGCCCCACTTCATGTGGGCAGCAGCATCCCACAGGCTGGGGCTAACATCTTAGGCTGTATACAAAGGGAGAACAAGAAAGCCTGCTGACCATCCACACCGCCTCCCCTCATCCTTTCCCACTGGAATGTAAGAAACCCAGCTGCCTGCTGCTGCCACCACCAAGGATCAGATGAGATCACCTCCATCCCTTCCCTGTCTTGCTGGATTGGAATTCTACAAAGTGAGGGCCCAGATAAATCTTTCCTCTATACGTGGTTTCTTGTTAGGTGTTTGGTCACCTAACAAAAGCACACCCCCTAACCAAGAACTGTTCTAAAATAGCGCTAGTGCTCATATTGAGAAGCCAAGACTTGGTGGACCAGAATGGCTCCTTCCACTTCCAGAAATATGAGCCTTTAAAATTGGTTTTCCAGAAATTTATCTAAAATTCAAGTGACTTCTTGTTTCTGAATCACAAATTCCTCCTTTGTGAAACAAAAAGACTAAACAGTAGATAAAATCTTTTGGCTTTAAATGTATCAATCCTGTGATTAATGGAGGAGTTTTGAAAATAAATGCTATGGTTTTAAATCCAAGGGGGAAAAGACACATGGTGACAGTGGAGAGCACCCTTCCATGGGTGTTGGTGACTTAATCAAATGAAAAGGTGAAACTCAGCGGAGCACACACACACACGCACATTCATCACTCCTGTCTCCAGACTGTGGGTCCAGTGTGCCCCGCTGCTGGGAGTTCTAACCACACCACTTCCAAGTGCCTCAGGGTTTCTATTGCTGCAGTCAAACGCCAAGCTAAAACTCAACCTGGAGAGGTTTATTTCATCTTGCAGTTTGTAGCCCACCATTCAGGGAAGTCAGATAACTGATACAGAGGCCATGCAGGAGTGCTCCTTACAGGCTTGCCCATGAGTCAGTCTGGTCAAGGCATTTTTCAAGGTGCCTCTTCCCAAATGATTTTAGCTTGTGTCATGTTGGCATAAAACTAGCCATTTTAATTGACCCTTTGCCAAATTGACACACAAATACATCCCTAATCAACTAAAAACTTTTCTTTCTCCTCAAGATATCATGTTAATATTAATATCACAGTATAAAACATTCTAACTTTTAACAGTTCCACGGCTTTTAAAATTAAAGGACTTTAAAAGTTCTGTCTCTTTAAAACATCCAAAATCTCTTTCAAGTTCCAAGTTTCTCTAAAATATCCAGTCTCTCTAAAATGTCTGTAGTCTCTTTAAAACTCACAATTCTCTGTAAAACTCCAAAGCATCTTTAAAAGKTTAAAGTATCTTAACTTTTGGATCCTTTAAAATATTTTTTAAAGAGCTACATACCTTCTTAGTCTAAGAGGGAAGAACCATGGCAGAGTCACAAACCACATTAGAGTTCAACAGTATAAGGCTCAAAGTCAGACTTCTGGGACGCACAACCTTCTAGGCCCCAAAAGTCTTGTCACAGCACACATGTCACATTTTCTCAGTTCAAGCTGGCTCCACCCTGTGACTGCTTATCTGTTGTCCTTCTGTTATCCAATGGTCCTTGCACCTCCAAACTGCTGGAGTCTCTGCAGCCGTGTGTCACCTTCACCAACAACCCGTCCTGTGCTCTCTTCAGGGAGCCCGACCCTTCCGCATGGTGCCAAGCTTTTGCTGTTCTCTATGACCCTTACCCTTTCACATCTTCAGAACTAGTACCACCTGGAAGACTCACACATAGCTAGGTTTGGCAGCCATCACAAGGTACAGGCTTGGCCCTCTCTGGACCACAGCATCTCTATGCTGACCCTGGGAAATACTTCCAAGATTTCTCCTCATTGATGCTGGTCTCTTCTTAATCAAAGCTGATTCTTCAACTCCAGCTAACCAGGAACACAATTATTAATTCAAACTGTTGAACAGTCCTGATTGAGCATTTAAAGGATTTTCCAACTTTCCTCTGAAACTTAACAAGCCAGGCTTCATCATCTGCATTGCTCTCAAAGTTCTTATCTTCCAGGCATGAACAAAATAGCCCACTGAGCTCTGAGCACTCAATGACTTTTCCAGCCCAATGTTTTAATGCTGTCACAGTTCTTCCCAAAACACATGGCAAGGTCTGGTGTGACAATACCCCATGACTGGTAGCAATGATATATCTAAGGGCTTCTATTACTGTGATAAAACACCATGACAAAAATCAACTTAGGGAAGAAATGATTTCTTCAGTCTTATAGCTTATAGGCTGTCATCCTGGGAAGTCCCTCAGCCTCTGCTAACCACCATTCTGCTTCTGCCTTATGTGAGGTCAGCTTTATGTAGATGCCACCTATGTCATGCAATACTCACTCTCTGTGCCTGTCCTGTGAGAAAACGTCCTGGAGTGACAAATAATTGTCTGTCCACCCCAGCTTTGGCACCAATGGCAGACCAAAGAAGCAATTCCATATAATTTAWCTTGGCGAAGCAGTGAATTTAATAGGGCTATAGGAACTTATCGGAATGTGGGTAAGGACTCACCTGCAGTGGCATGGGCACCTTATCAGTGACCATATCACTGAAGAAAACATTTCCTTTTCTTTCTACAGTGTTTAACTGTGTATACTCAAGAAAGGGCATAGCCTTATGATGAGACCCTCCTTCCATTAACAGTTAAATGCCTATAAGTCCCTAGRGAAGGATGCAGTTTTTTTGAGTCCCATCCCTTTTCCTTGATGGAATGTTAGTGGGCCCAGTTTGTACAGTTCTTCTGCTAGCAGTTATAGCTGGTGGGAGTTCAGGGGGACAGTGGCCTTGTCACACCCAGAATACCCTGTTCCACAACAGCCTCATTTGCTTAGTATAGCATAGTGATCATCAGTTCTACCTCAGCATTCTACTTAATAAATAATTTGCTAAGGCCACAGGCTTCGGATGAGGTAAGGGCGCACAGTGTTGGTCTAGGGAGTAGGGAGGAAGTGGCATGAAGGGGAAGCCTGGGACGACCAGGAGGAAGGGCTCTAGGTGTAGTCCCAGCAGAATATGACGTTAGCATGGAATAAGTGATACATGGGAATGAAAACAAGACATACTTCATAATGTACAGAACTGGGTGTTGATTAGATATAGAGAATTAGTAGAGAGGCGTCAAGCTTGGATTGTGCCAGGAAGAGTTCAGATTTAAAGAAATTATGAGTTCAAGGTTAGATATTAATTATTAGGGACAATTTATTAAAAAAAAGTGTTCCCTGAAATACTATAGAGGCATGCAATTAGGTCATATGCTAAAATATGGCCACAGAAATAGTTTTTAAACCAACACACACTTTGCCAATGCACTTTTATTTCATTTTTTTTATTTGATATATTCTTTATTTACATTTCAAATGATTTCCCCTTTCCTGGATCCCCCCTCCCCGAAAGTCCCATAAGCCCTCTTCCCTCTGCTGCTCCCCAATCACCCCCTTCCCACTTCCCTGTCCGGGTATTCCCCTACACTGCTGCACTGAGCCTTTCCAGGACCAGGGGCCTCTTCTTCCTTCTTCTTGGGCATCATTTGATATGTGAATTGTTTCTTGGGTATTCTGAGCTTCTGGGCTAATGTCCACGTATCAGTGAGTGCATACCATTTGTGTTCTTTTGTGATTGGGTCACCTCACTCAGGATGACATTCTCCAGTTCCACCCACTTTTGTTGTTACAACTTTGAAGTTCCAGGTGTGAATTAATGTTATTAAGTGTTCATATTCACGGTGTGTGCTTATATATATAAGCACATATTTAACCATGGATTTATTGGGAGAGTTTCTATACATTGTGTGTAAATAGTTTTCAGTATAGTATGTCACATGTTTATATTGCTATATACTTTAGTTACTTGATGGCATTGTCTGCTACTCCTGATTGGAATTCATAACAAGGAAAGGATTTTTCCTTTCTTCGGAGGGATCTCGGAATTATTTTGTGGAGTTGTTCCATGTGTTCAACTACCAGTTTATAAGCTCTAGAATAAAACAGTGTTGAAGTAATTTACTCTCCTAAAGTGCCATGAGATCTTAGGTAGGCTATTATGATTTGATGATATTCTGCTGACTAGATTAACAAAGAAGAAAGACTAACAGAAAGGTGGTGTCTTTTCACTCTTAAAAACATTCCCAACTTATTATTTAGCAAAAATAGTCATGATTTTTAAGTGTCAGATATGGGACAGTGTTATTTCACCTCACCATAACAAAGGCTGATCAATTAATTATCATTCAAGTAGATAAAACTGAGTGAGTTTGTTTGCATGGTATTTATTTTAACTAAATCCCTAACAAGCCTCATCTGCTAATTGGACTTAGCATTTCTGTTGCTAAATGAGAAATGTTTTGGCTGCTACATAGGTTAGTAAGATCTACCCAATGGAATAAACAGCTAACATCTGTTATCCTGTCCTGCTCCAGCTTGCTCCTACCAAGTACAGCCGCCCCGGAGTCAGAGTTATCAAGTCTCTCTCTGTCTCTCTCTGTCTCTCTCTGTGTCTCTCTCTCTGTGTCTCTCTCTCTGTCTCTCTCTCTCTGTCTCTCTCTGTGTGTGAGTGAGAGAGAGAGACAGAGAGAGAGAGAGAGATGTATATGTGAAAGCAATGGTCATTATGAGAAAAGACCAACAAACTCAAAGTACTTTGTATGGTATCTTTTTATCTGTCTATCTGTCTGTCTGTCTGTCTGTCTATCTATCTATCTATCTATCTATCTATCTATCTATCTATCTATCTATCTATCTATCTATTTATTTATTATTTTAACCTGGTAGACTCTCTGACACTCTGACCTGGGAGAGTTTACAATTTTTGTAACGTTTTAAAAACTATTTTATAATTAATTTAATTATTTCTTTGACATTTCTTACCCTGTGAAATATATACTGACAATCATTAAATTAACTGAATATTTTCATGATATCTTTTTTTTTAAGAAGTTAACTCTTGATTTAGCTGAACTTCGAAAAGAAAAAGAAGATTTGTTGAAGAAAGTGGAGTCTTCATCTGAGGTCATGAGCTTGGCAGAAGAAGTTTCTAGAATAATGGCCCCACAGATACAAGTGACCACACTGGGTCCTTCAAGGAGCATGGATTTGGAAATAAAGCAATTGCAGTGTAAACTGAAGGTAATTAAACAGTATGATAGGTTCAAAAGCATCTAATAAGTCGCTGCATCCTTAAAAACATTCAATGGATTCTAATTAGTTCAATAAAGGTCACCATGATAAAATATTCCAAAAAAAAAAACATGAATATTGCATCGGAATATGTCTTTCAAGTCTCTAGCTCTATTCTCTTTCTACTGTTTCTATTGGATTTTTTTCTTTTCATAGACTAATAAGCACCCTGAAATCCTCCCTTAGAARCTAAAGGAAAGTAGCCACTGTCTTCTCTGAGTTCCACTCCTGATGTTCTCTGATTCTTGCTACAGATGGAGAGACTCCTTTCAAACACACTGAATCAACACAATAGCAACTCTTTTCTTCTATACACTTCCTAATAGTTCAATTTAGCTGTTGGCTGGAGAAAGGACTCAAGGAAGCAAGGCCTGGCCATGAAGAGAAAGGAAAAACAGACAGTTGGTTTTCATTGTCTGCAGCAAGTTAAACCTGGGGGTGAGGATACTAAGAATTTTTTGTTTATAAAAGTTTCTATCTAATTCCAGATAAGTTGTCAATATCTTAAAAGTGAGGCTCACCTTAGTTTAAATAGAACTGCAAGAAGCAAGATCCGTGTGCTTTAAACAGAGCATTTACTTTTCTGTATTCTTAATACAAACATTATTTTCCCCATATTTAAATGTTCTCCTCAGTGAGGATTGCAGGTTGGAAGCTGATGGCATTGGATTCAGAACCATTGCTGTCATGGGTGCCACAGGAGGGGGGATGTCTAACTGAATGTGCTGAGTGCTTTATAATTGTGTAGGTGACTGCAACCAGAGCAGTCAGATGGCAGTCAAATGCGTGCACGACCGTTCTTGGCCCAGAGTGTGAAGGTTTGAGCAGGGTTTTAAGTGGGGTGACAAAGGGCGAACCATAAGCCTGAGCATTGCTCACACAGTCATTAGTAATAATTCATTGTCAAATGGCATTAATTGAGCTGCTTCTTGGATAGCACCTTGAGACAGTTTTACATGGACAACATACATGCTAGAAATGTAAAGAAAAACTGTACACATGCATTCTCTTAAAATGGGTTTCGTGTAGGAAATATAAATACAGTTTTTAAATTAAATATTTCAGTGTGTAGTTTTCATACACCTGAAAGGTGGAGTCATTGTGCTTGTCTTTGATTATATGCTATGGGGATGTTGAGTTACAGTTCTTTGATATAGTTTAAGTAGTCATATTCCTAATTTAGCTTCTAACCAAGAGAACACAGAATGATAGTCAGTCATTCTGACTTCTAATTTTTCTAGTTGTCATAGCTTAAATTTGAGTTATATTTGACTTACTTAATTTTGTTTGCTGCAGATGTTCCAACAATTAAACCGTCGAATGTGGGCTAATGTAATGAGTCTATCTATACAAGTCACCATGAGATAAGACATTTGCATTATGATTTTTACTTGTGTGTAAATATCTGTCTAGTTTCGGAGGGGAAGTGAGATAAAGCTGAGGCCTTCTCGGGAAGGCCTCAAGCAGCTTGGCTGTCCATGGGACTGCTNGAGGACTTCAGCATATAATTCGAGTATAACTCGCCACAGATATAAGACTCTAATGTTGATTGACTAGGATATCAGTCATCTCTAGCTGAGATTTAGGAACATGTTTAGATATTAGTCTATTAAAGGCCTATGTACTTCTTTTATGTATTCCTGGTCTTTTCTGTTTATCTTAGACACTTTCCAGGAACTGGTGCATTTGTTACATGAAGAGCTCGTGTGTATTTTCTGTCTTATTTTGTCCCATTAAACATGTTTCCTCGAGGAACTCTGTGGAGGTAGATTCTGCGGTGGATATTAAAAGCTAAAGTAATGGARGTTCCTTTCCTAAACTGATGGAGATGTGGCCATCATTTCATTTTCAGTTCACTAGTCCCCCCATTACCCACAAGTCATGGATTCCGCGCTTGGCTACATGACATAGCTGTAAGCCTCAGAGCAGAATGGAATCCGACGACGGTCTTAAAATCTACTGAACACACTCATCTGAAAACAGTATCAGAMTTTGCATGCTGCCGTTTGCTTTTTGTTTTAAATAAAGTACTAAGTTCATTTGTTTTACTTCTCAACAGAAACACTTCGGGAACACCAAGTTTGCAGGGTGTGAAGTGAGGGGCGGGATGAGTGTTTTAGGCAGGAATATTGAGAGCAGAAAAAAAAAACAGAGATTGGCAGAAATCAAAGTTTATTCTGTTCATACTTGTTAAACACTTTCTGAACTTAACAGATGTGTAATTCAAGTAGATTAACAATATCGAATGAACAGAAAAGCTAAAATATCAAAAGGATTGAGTGATACTTCAGATTATACCTTTAAGATGAAGTTAGCTGTCTTGATACTGTAGTTTCCTGATTCCTAGGTGGGATGAACAAGAAATAACTCGAAGCTACTCTGCTTTGAAATATTATATTAATTAATTAATTATGTATATTATGTAGTAATTATGTATAAATCCTTAAGTAACAATTGCTATTCTTCGTAAGTTCAGAGAGGAATTTAGTGTTAATAAGATTTTCAATCATCCAATATTCTCAAACAGATTATCCTCAAATATCATTGACCACTGCAGTTTATTGACTATTATTCCTTTCACCATTCACTTCTGGGTTCTCTCATTCTCAAGATTTGTTTGCCGGGCTGGAAAACGCGGCACAGGCTTCACGCCTGAGTCTGCAGGTGCTCAGCTGGCTGCCACCTGCAGCACCTCAGTACGCGCACGAGGCCTTGAAACTGTCTTCCAGAAAGGTGATSCCGGGCACCAACCCAAGACCACAAAGGCCAAGGGCTTTGAGGGCCCAGATCTGAATTCACATACTGTCATTTCAGCCATGTTCTCTTGGTGAAAGCAAATCACAGATGAGGCCAGATTCTAAGAACTGGCAAATGGTCCTTATACTTTTTAGGRGGAACATTAAGCTATCTGTGATCACATTTAATCTAATTCAGCTTGTGAGTAAATCTATCATTCATTTTATGTGATCTAACTGAGCCACTAAGACTCTTAATTGCACATTTACATTTTACTCAGAGAAGTCCTATTTTCCATTAAAATTTTTTATTCCTGTACTATAGTTGATGTTTCTCTATGGTCTGGCATGTAATATGATGGCTTTATTATAAATATGTTATCTTATTTGTAAAATATAAAATAATACGTTAAAAGTGCATTTTAGTCATTGTTAGCATGATTAAAATAAATGTGTTACTCATTCTCAAACCAGTGCCTTTGTTTTAGATCAAAAAAAAAGAGATGAATTGAAATATATGTTTGTTTTAATCCAGAATGCAACTAATGAACTCACTAAACAGTCATCAAATGTGAAGTCTCTGAAACTGGAACTCCTGGCCAAAGATGACCACATAAAGGAGATGCATGAAAAGTAGGCATTCATACGTCTATCTGTTGTGTTTGCTGCCACCTAGTGGCCACCAGTTCTCCTCACCATTCCACTCTAAAAACAAGACCAGCATTTATTCAAATTATGCTAAATAGGGAAAACTGATGTTAAATATTTTACTCTAATTAAAAATAGCAACGAGGTTGTTGTCAATCATGCTATATATGTAGTATTCCTTAAAATTCC